>OY720041.1:13004542-13108369 GCA_963082485.1 Eudonia mercurella
AAAATCATTGACCATATTTATCTTTATATTTATAAATATATCTAGATTAATTAATTATCACGCATCATAATCACTGTTTAAACTGCAATTTTATCCGAGCGAAGAACCTTAGTAGTTAATTATGTGATATAATGTGAAATTGCAGTTAGCTCTTCTTGAACTACAAAATAGCTCCGAGCTACTAGTTATAGCTCTTAATGGAACCGCGCCCTTACGGCGTAGTGCGGCGGCAGCGAGCGGCTAGTTACCTACTCAGATTATGAGCGGCTTGCCACAGCCAAATGGACAAATGTGAGTGGCTCTAACGGACTCTAAACGGTTGGTCATAATGGACACTGACCTGACCAGGCCTAGTGCGAACACTTTTGAGCCCACTAGTTTTAGCAAATGGTGCATAATGTTTTTGCATGCAGTATTCAAATGCATTTTACAAATATATACGTATATTTATATATACTTGCATATGACAGTGACAGACATTGTGCTGCAGTTAAATAGCATATTTGGACGAGTTACAGAAGTAACAGACTGAAGTATGGGCCTCTCTACAAGTGAATAGGCTTATGGACACCATAGACAATAAACTAGTCGCCAGCTAGCCGCTGCTGCCACACGCTAACGGGTATATGCGGAGAGACGCTTGGACGCGAGCGAACATTAGAAGCGTGAACGTTTCCAAACGGCCTTAAAAATCACTTAACATTTATTTATTCCTTTTTACTATTTTTTATTGATTATTAAAATGAATAAATATAGTAGAATACTTGATTATAATTGTCCGTATTACTGAATCTGAAATTCTGTCAAATAGGAATAATTGCCAATCAAAACAAAAAGGTTATGTCAGTATGAGAAAAATAGCCAATTCAATTAATTGGTTGAGGAAGACTGGTGAAGTAAACACACTCACTTGTCATCAATATTGTATAGAAACGAAGTACTTCCCGTTTGATTTCTTATGTAGTCAAATATTCTACTTAAGGCGAAGGGTAAAGGCACACTAGCGCCGCTAATGGATTTAATTTGATAACTGCTAAACTGTATTTTTTTTCAAACATTGCGGACCTTTCGACACTAGGCAAACATCTATTATTTAATAATTGTGCACTACTTTTAGGTTTGTTTTGTATTCATTCGCTAACACCAACAGTGGCCATTGTTTGTGAATAAATGCGATAGCCCGTTTTGTGAATAAACCACGCAACAAAGTAGTGCACAATTATTAATTATATACTATGGATGCATTCCTGTTGTCGGACGGTACGCAATGTTTAAAAAAAGATCCGGTCCGTTAGTTATTGTCAAATTATTAATGGTGGCGCTCTTCGCCCATAACTTTAACTTAACTTTTACACATTACATAGCCGATTCAAAGAGACCGTTTAGAAATTAGTATTACGTAAATAAGCAGTATATAAAAAATAAAGCTTAAGTCAATCGATAACTTCAATTCGTAGTCACTAGATAATCGCGTTGTATATTACAGTTAGTATAATCCGATACAAGCGCTTTCAAGCGCAATCGCTCGCGTCCAAAGCGAAGGGCGTCAGAACGTCCGACAAACGTTGGAGTTAATGTTGAAGTAATTCCGTTGCAATCGCACACGGGTATAGTGTAAGCGGCTCAAACCGTTCGTTGAGTTGACAGAATCCCCTAATTTTATTTTTATACTTGATTGAAAGCATATCAAAATATAATAAATACTTCACAACAACGGGACAGATGCAAGTGGCGTTGGGTTTCGAGTGTGGACAGACTATTGCAGTTGCCAAACGACGTGGAAGCAAACATAAACCATAATTAAATAATAGATAACAGATAATAGATCGGCATTTTTAATCGAATATTTAAAATAGAAATTATATTCCGCTTTAAACCTTTATCACAAAGTTTCGTCAGTGTCAGTATTATTGCTGTTAAAGTTAATATTACATGTTGTGGGTTACACTTATGAACGTTAAATGTTAAGATATTTCAAGTTTGAATAGATAGTAAATATTAACAATCTTATTCCCCCTAGTTTAGCTCTGTTCCGTTATTCGAACTTTCAATCATCGAATGTTTAGCATCAACCATTTGTTAATATAAATATTTAAAAAAAATGTTAGCCGTTAACATATAGATAAAAAGCAAGTGTAATATCACAAATAAGTAATAATAGCGCCCTTTGTGTAGTGTGTACCTTCCTACCTACCAACGAAAACAATTATCGATGATCGATCGTTCGATTTATGGAGTAGGCCCCAAGTGATTAACATTTAAGACCTGCTCTTTTTTTCTAAACTTCTTTCGAGGTATTTACCTACCCTTAGCTTTTTTTTAAGTCTGTCTGTACACATGACAAAGACTGATACAATCGTTTTTTATTATCGAAATTTGTTTGAGAATAAGGGGGTTGATTTGTATCGACATATTAAAAAATGTCCTTTATATTCGAACTAAATAAATATTAAGATGCCTTACTGCTACGCTAAATGTAATTGGTCATGTAAACACAATATTATACCTAGCTGCAACAATTTTAAATATGTAATGAAATTAGTAAATTATCTTATTCGAATATGTCGATATAAATTAAAGCATGCTAAGCCATCCCTACTATAAGCCTGTTTCTTATACGTACTGTATCTTATTGAAATTCCTTAAGAGACTTTAATGTGTGAATCAAAATTTTTCCATTTAAGACTTCTAAATATTTTAGTATATTTTTGCTCAAAATATTTCTTCCCCTCTTTTTCTACTTGTTTATGAGATTCCTATCTTATTTTGTGCCTTTTCAGTAGCTGTAATAATTATGCTGGCTGGCTTAGTGAAATTCTACCAGCTATATTAAAAGTTAGTGTCATCATGAATTATTATCTGGTACATAAAAATTAAAGGTGTTGAAACTGGCTTTGCAAGCTACTTTTATGTAAAAGTGCGTCATCGTCAGTTTGAAGGCTTGCCAGCATGCATTGTTGCAAGCGAATCTGTTATATCAGTAAGCAATTTGTGCAAATTTATTGTGACTGCAAAATAATTACTCATTGTTTGAATCATTATATATATCTTCTATCATGCATATTACATTATATTGCACAATGTTATGTCTCCATATTTTATAATAAAAAATATATTTAATTATGTAGTCGTAGAAATGGAATACCAACATTTGAAGCATCAAAGCGCCTGCCTCCGTGTTAGTTCTAAAAGTGTATACAAATAAGCAAGGAGGCCATAGTTGATATCATTAAAATATTTAGACTTTTTGGTGCTTTCACAACTTTTGCTTATCTTGAGTCTCTGATCTCATATTGAGTATTATTTATTTAGATGCCATAATTTTGTGTTAAACAAGCAATATTTGGTTAGAATTTATTTATTTAACATATATATTTAAGACGATTTTGTATATAATTGGTGAACCAAAGACTTGTAATTGTCCCTTTGGATATCTTTTATAATTATTTCAAACATTGAATTTGCTTTAATTTAATTGTATCGTGTAAATAAAATATATGCATACTCATTGACGTGAAATACTCTTTAACACTAGAGCTAAATTAACGGACATGCAACATTTGGCATTCAGAAAATAACTTTTTAAAATAATTTATTGTGTCATAATTGTAATTTATAAATATGAAATGATTACATTTGGAATATACAATATGTCTTGCACTATGCACAATATTGAAAATGTTTTTGTTGTATTTTATAAGGTGATCAATGTATAGGATGCTAACGCAATCATGAATCGAATGATTTTTTCCTAAACCACCACATACTGCCCAAATAGACTGAAAGTGTCCAAATATTTTATTCTTTTTGATAGATTATTTTTGTTACTTACATTTTGTGTATGTAACTTACCCCATTATTTGAATGCCAAATAAATGATAATAAAGATTGAGTTCTTATATTATTTATTCCTTAACATATTATTACATTTCATTAATTAATGTTACTGCGTCACGAGTCCCAGGTAGTCATCCATCAGGGTTCCAATGGCAAACTGAAATTTAATTTCAAACATTACTACGAAAATGAATTAAAACACTAGTTATTCTTTGCAATTCTGGCTATAAGCAAGTGGCATTTGCGATTCGATCTCATTAACGAAAAGATAATTGGTATCAATATTGGAGCAGCGCCGCCTGGAGTGGTTTTAAGGAGTTAAAATATATCAGTAACTCGCACTAAGGACCTTGTATTGTCAGAAAGTGCGGGTTCGAGACCAGCGTTTTTTATACAATTTCTGAATGTAAATTTGTTAACTATAAAACTACATTGCATTATCTACTTACAATGCCGCTGGCGTCGACCCTCGTGCCGACTATCTTCAACCGGATGACGTCTTCCTCTTGAATGACGTTGTCTTCCTGTTTGCTCTTGTAGCACGGCGGGTTCACGTTCGGACAGAACTCCATGTCCGCGGGAATGGACTGCAAAGCAATATTATAATGTTATTAGGAAAGTAACATAATAATTCATTTTATTTTATAATTTAAAAAACCGCTTTCACAATGCCTTTTCATATTTAAATATTTTTATCTATTGATTTATTTATTTATTTTATTACATATTTATTTATTAATTAATATCATCCGTGCTTCGGAAGACACGAAAAGCCGTGGTGGTTTATGGCCCAATCTCCCTATCAATCAATGGGGAAGGCTCGTTTCCCAGCAATGGGGACAAGGAAAATATAAACCAAATACAAAAATTTTGAAGAAGCTCAAGTTTATTTAGCTGGTCCTCTGTGAAATTAAGATAGCGACGTCAGCATAATCTAGAACTGGAAACGGCAGAGATTGCGCTAGCGCAATTTTAGTGGCAGTGGGTAAAAAGTTGCGCAGCCTCTTCAAGGTTGCTGATGATGCGAACAGCTTGCAGTTGCTGCCCTCAACTCAAGCCACTATCCATTGATGTGGTCATTACCACACCTAAATTTGTGACAGATTGACTGAAAGGAATCTCCACGCCATCAAAGTTAACTTTAGGGAGGGTTACTACTACTATAGTCTGCTCTTTTCCAGGATTGACTTAAGTCCGAAGGCTCGACCCCAATCAACGATCCCAGATTTGCGGTCAATATAGCTTCGGAAAGATTGACGAGTGGTGCCTGACAATATATTTGCAAATCTTCTGCATATAAGTGGTAAGAAGTAGAAAGCTTTCTGAAATAGAGTTGATAAAGGTTGCAAACAGAAGAGGAGACAATACGCCACCTTGAGGGACACCAGCTAACGTTACTACTAGTACTGTAGTCTGCGTTTTTCCAGGATTGACTTTTAAGTCCGAAGGCTCGACCCCAATCAACGATCCCAGATTTGCGGTCAATATAGCTTCGGAAAGATTGACGAGTGGTGCCTGACAATATATTTGCAAATCTTCTGCATATAGGTGATAAGAAGTAGAAAGTTTTTCTGAAATAGAGTTGATGAAGGTTGCAAACAGAAGAGGAGAAAATACGCCACCTTGAGGGACACCAGCTGTCACATCATGAAGAGAACTTCTCCTCAAGACAAACTCGCTGCCTTCGCCCGTTCAGATAACTTTGAAACCAATCAGTTTTCGTGTCGTTTGGAGATATATTAAGCAATCGAAGTAAAGCTAAAAGAATTAAAAAGTTAACAGTGCTGAAGGCTGTCGGTATCACTGATAAACGATGAGGAGGAGAAATGGAGATTCAGTGAATCAATATTTATATTATTTATAGTAGCATTATGTCTTGACTTACCAATTCCAAGCAACCTAAGAAATTTACAAATTTTTTAAGTGTCGATATTTTGATATGTGAATCCCTTCACGCCCTATTGCAGCGATTTCGAACCATAGAATAGTTTAATCTATTGTGGTCATTTGGTAGAAGCTTAAATCTGCTTTTCGCAGTGGCTTTTTATGCATCAACACTTTTATATTGTCAGTAAGCCATGGTGCAAGAAGGTGCTTGATCTTAACACAAGGGTTACAAGTGAGTTAAAAATATCAACTTGTTCATCAACAGACTGAGCGTGTACAACAGGAGACCAATCAATATTACAAGCGACATCAAGGAACACTTGTTGATCCATACCACTAAAATTGCGCTGAAGAATGACTATGGGTTTTGCTTTAGAACGACGGAACTTTATAGGACAAGAATATGATATCATGATACGAGAAAGCGTCGGCCGAGCATTGACCGTGCTTCGCAACATGCTGGGAAGACGACACCATTAATAAGTCAAGAAGTGATGGAGTACAGTTTGGAGAATGATGGGTAGCAGTAAGGTAAAATACATAAGTTATTAGAAGTGATAACTGATTGAAGTGAAGTAGAATATGAGAATCGTTCTTAAGAAGGCAAGTATTGAAGTCACCCATGATAATTGAATGGCTGTACAATAGTGTCAGGCGTGCATTGGTGTTATTAATTTTTGACCGTTGGTGTTCAAAGGGTTAAAAGTTTTTTATAAAGAGACTATCTGAAACTTATTTTGAATCTCACTCACTGTCTAAATACTTATGTTAACATTTAAAAGCCCAGAATCCTAATATTTCTGGTTGTTTAGATACAACTGAAGACATTGGGAAACAACAGAAAAGAGAAAAAAATTATATAGTGAAGGGAAAGAGAAACTTACATGATGAGAAATAAAACAACTCAGAGGTCCTATCTGAGCGAACATTCCAACCTGCAATTAAATATAATTACAATAAATTAAAATATAAACCAAAACAGAGTAGTTTGGTAGTTACTGCATTTCATATTTTATCTAGAAAGTTAGAGTACTAAGCAAAGATTAAAGTTATAGCCCAAAATTTGTTGTAACCACCAAACTACTCCCAATAAGTTGCGGAACATTAAACAACTAAATTCTTTTAGTTTGCAAATTGTATTAACTTATTGGTGACTATTCAGGGTGAGATGAGATCCTGCTGCAATATATTACATTACTATCTCCATGACGACCTCATGACGACCTCCTTGGTCGAGTGGCTTGCACACCGGTTTTCATGGTGTCGCTATCTCTGAGGTCCCGGGTTCGATCCCCGGTCGGATCAATTTAGAAATACCTGTTTTTCTATATTGTTTCGGGTCTGGGTGTTTCCTATGTATAATAAGTATGTATTTAAGTATATTAAGTATGTTTATCCGTTGTCTAGTTAACCATATAACGAGTTTCTTAAGGAAGCTTTTCTTGGGGCTGGATAATTGGTGTGAGTGTGGAAAACATTTACATTTATTTTATTTATCTTACAACAACATAGGGCCTCCCTCATAAATAAAGTAAAAAATTAAAAGAAGTTCAATTTAATAAATTACCTTATTAACTTGAGTGACTATTGCGTCCAGCACTTCACCCTTAAATGGTCTGAACACTATGGCCTTATACTTGACAGGATAGACCACAAACCCTTGTCCTGGTTGTATCAGCCCTGCACCTATGCTATCTATGGTAGTCACAGCAATGACAAAGCCGTATCTGTAATTTTATAAATAACATATTATGAGATATTGCTTTATCGTCGGTGCGCGTGCAAGACTGCGTTAGAGCAGTTTGTAAAAACCGCGTATCTGCTTTTGCAAAATTTTGCAAAATCCCGAGAAAAGTGAACTTCTTGGCTTGAATGGCCAAGAAGTTCACTTTCGCATATTATTCCAACTGAAATTGACAGCTATATCTTTGAGTCAAACAACAACAACAAAATGATATATTTTAATGGCCAATATGTTCACTTTTTTCGTCTTTTTGCAAAATTTTGCAAAAACAGATACACGGTTTTTACAAACTACTTTTACGCTGTCTCGCACGAGCACCGACGTTATGTAACTGGTGAGTATATAACATTTAATTCTAATAACATAACATACATGTCAGGTACATACATATTAGACATCAAAGTACTACCTAATAGTTATACCTTTAATATACATAATAAAACATAAAATACAAATTTATTACAGAACAAAACTTAAAACAAAAAAAAGAAACATAACTTAACTGAACTTAAAAAAACCAAAGAAATTAAAATAGCAAATTAAAAACTAAATGTTCACGTTTTATAGTGATTTTTTGTAATTTATTTTCTATTTTATTTTCAGATTCTTTGCCCGCTTTACCATCTCGAAGAAACTCAAGCAACTTCTCAGAATTACTTGACCATTTTTGCATTTTTTTTTTTTATTTATTTGTTCCCATATTAAAACATGCATAATAACAATCATATTTTTAGTCGTATTGTTAAACCACTAAGGTTTGTTATAATGCGACTACATTCACACTACTCTTAACTAAAGACATTTAATAAGTACTTATATAATTTAAGTTAATAATATTATTTGTGTGTTTATTTAACTTCTCGACATTGAAGTTTGTGGCCTTTACCTGGTGATGATGATTACGTCAAAGATGAAGGATTCATCTTCAACTAGTGAAGAATAGGCTATCTTACAGCTAAGTGGCAGAACAACAAGCATGTTAAAATTGTTAATATGGTATAAGAATAAAAATAAAGAATAATAATATAAAGATATAGGTAGCTCAACAGGTATTTAAAGAACTAGGACCTACCAAAATGATGACAATAAGCATATTTAAATTTTTTATTCCCAGCTAGAGTACACTCTAGCTGGGAATAAAAACTGGAATCTAAATCGATCAGAGGTCATTAGCCACTAAACTACAGAGGCAGTACATAATGATATGATTACAGAAAACGTACCAAAGTAAATACTTACTTTCCTGTGCATGTTCCTTCGACTTCTGTGTAAAGCTTTTGTTTAACAGTGTCTAATAATTGTGGTCCGAAATACCGGGGGTGCAGTAAAATTTCATGCTCCAGAGAAAGCTGAAAAAAGAGAAAAGAAATGAAATCATTGTTGTCAATAACGAAATACCAGTAATAGTTTAATGACAAAGACAAGTTTTGCACATACGTGGTAAAACATTGTGGTAAAGGTAATAAGCTAGAAACTCATTACTTAATATGAATGAAGTTCGATAAAATAAATTGTAAATATTAAGGGGGACGCTTCCAAGCTAACCTATCTCTGTAAACTGTAAATAAACCGGCTGGCTGTCTGTCAATGTCACTTCATTTCATTAGTTTTTTTTTTTTTTTAATAGTTTGTTCTCTGAGGAACCGGCTAAGGTCATAGACAATGCTGCCATGTCATTAGTTTCTTAATTTCATTAGTATTATAATCCTAAAGATGATGATGAATGATAATGGAAATGATGATGATGAATGATAATGGAAATGAGAAGTGAGAAATGATATACCCCCAACCCCTCGAGTATCTCAGTAAAGATGTGGGGCTTTACTAAGTCCTCAAGCGGACTTCTTGAGAGAATTTGATTAGTGACGTTGCACTGTTTTGTTTCATTTGCCAACACTCATGCACACTCACGAACACTTAACGGTTAATAATCCACCATTATTTCACATTAATATTCGACTTAACACAAATTTTAGAAAATAAAACAAAACCGCAGACATGACTCTTCACTTTCCCGCCAAGAAGTCTCATTTCATTAGACAGACTCAGTTTTTGTTTCTTTTGCTATTTAAGAAAAGCAAAGTGATTTTTTCTTACAGCCAACGCTTTAGTGATTATAGTAATAAATAGTTATGAAGTAGGGGGAAGAAGAAAGATGATATTATTGCGATGCGATGACAACACGTTGAAATAATTTTGTATTTTTTTTTATAAAAGCACATTTCTTATTTTTACAAAACTTTATAGTCTGTCTTAGTTTTACTTCCCCCCTCTTTTATTTTCCCCACAACTACAATACACAAAAAAGTATATGCCTCTTATAAAAACATGCTATTTGAATTTTAGGATTATATAACTTTATTTTTTATTTCAAGGTGAAATCTAAGGTTTTTTATTTATATAGTATCATGTCATGAGAGTATTACACAATTTATTCTTAGTTTTCGAGATTTATAGGTTTCTTTGTGACCCGGATTCATTGCTCTCGAGTGTGACTATATGCAGTGATGGGCAAAAAGTAATCAGATTAATGATTAAGGATTACGACTACAATTTGTAATCTTCAATCACGATTACAGATTACAGAAATTAATCAAAAATGTAATCATATCGGTGATTAATGATTATAAATCTGTAATCGTAATCTTGATTACTTTTATGATTGATTTGATTGATTAATAAAACCAACAGTCGGAAAGTAAAAAAATAAAAGAACTTTATTTTTTTATCAGTCTCATACACTGTGCTTTTAGGATAATTATTTTACGCAAAAAATCTGCTGAATGGTAATTTTTCTGGTACTCGATACTTTCAAACTTAAAAAAAATACTCGATCACGTACGATAATAGAATTACGTCGTCTCGTATCGTCTCCTTGAGCTCGATTCGTTTGACTGATGCGCACTGAACAAAATGGCGCGTGTGCACTTGTCGACTATCGACAATGCGGACGCGGCGATTGGCTAGCCGGTGATCGTACAATACCCTGTCCTCCGCACCCTTACCGCGCGTCTTACGTAGTAGGTATAATTTATAGTACAATAAAGCCAACCACTCAATTTCTAGATGCATACCTACAAATTGTGATAATTAATGGCAAACTTCTAAACCATAATTCATATAAACTTAGTTAAGAATAATCATGTAATTTAGATTACTGATTACTGTAATCAAGATTAAAGATTATATGTTTAATCTTGATTAAAAGTAATCACGACTACTTTAATCTGATTAAAAGTAATCATGATTACTTTCAATCAGATTATTAATCTGATTAAAAAAGTAGTTGATTACGCCCAACTCTGACTATATGACATGATTGTCTGTCATCCACTCTACATTTCCTTGATTATTTATATCGATAATAATAATGATCGATTATAATCGATCGACTCAGATGACTAACCTTATGAAAGATTTGTCTGCTTGTGCAGCACAGCACTACCACTAGTGATTACTCAAAAATGCCAAATGAATGGCTGTCTATCCTGTAATCAGATTGTTGTAAAAAATGGCAAAAACTTATGATCATTTATTGAAATTACTGTTGATAGGTGATTCCGGAGTGGGTAAAACGTCTATACTATTTAGATTTTCAGAAGATGCATTCAATATATCATTTATATCAACCATTGGTAAGTCATTCAATCTAATACCAAAGGTTATTGTCAGTAATCTTCTGTTTAATTTGTCATGCAACAGATTTTTTGTGTCATTGTTCTGTGTATTCTTTTTCCTTTGGTGAAATATACATTGTTGTTACCACGGATGGGCGGAGTCCTAAGAATGGGCCCTTACCGAATTAATGAAAATGCTCTTCATGACATCATTGTTACTAACTATAATTAATTGACCCGCAAATGTAACAAGCGATCGTTATTTCCAGGTATCGACTTCAAAATTCGGACAATAGACCTTGACGGTAAAAAAGTTAAGTTACAAATATGGTAAGTTTTGCAATGTTATCTCACAACTAGTAACAAACATTTAAAACATTACAAAAGTTTGATTGTACACATGTTTGATTAAAAAAAAGAAAGAAAAGGTTCTGATCACACTAGCAAATCTTTAAATACTGTTTTATCTACTACCAAAATCATACATTTAGATTTGTTTGGCTGTAATCCTGCTTCTTAAAACATAATTTATTGTTAAAGATAGTCAAGATAAAAAGAAGATTTAGCAAAATTTTGATTTTAGATTCCATTGCAAACAACTTTTAAAACTATTTGGAAGACAATTTTCCCAGATTACATAATTTGATATGAAATATTAATCATCTTATAAATATATCTAATGACTAAATACTTTCAGGGATACAGCAGGTCAAGAAAGATTTCGTACAATCACAACAGCATATTATCGTGGTTCAATGGGCATTATGTTAGTGTACGATGTAACAAATGAAAAAAGTTTTGAAAATATCAAAAACTGGATAAGGAACATTGAAGAGAATGCTAGTGCTGACGTGGAAAAAATGATACTTGGCAATAAGTGCGATTTAGATTCTAAACGACAGGTTTGAAGTTATGCTATTATTATATTTCACCAGTGAGGAACCATTGTGCCTATTTAGCAGTTCTTTTATATGCCTTCTTTATGCCTTTTAGGTTTCAAAAGAGAGAGGAGAACAATTAGCAATAGAGTATCAGATAAAGTTTGTAGAAACATCAGCAAAAGACTCACTTAATGTTGAGTATGCATTCTTCACATTAGCAAGAGATATCAAAGCTAAGATGGAGAAGAAACAGGTATGCTATTTAATATTTCAATTTCCTTATTCCTATTTAACTTTTCTATTATGTGTTGTAATAATAATATTTATTTCTACCTCTTACAATTCAAAAGCTTTCATGAAAAAGCAACTAGTTACAGTACAAATTGTTTCAAGGACAAATTCATGAATGTGGACTATTTGCACTGCCACCTACAAAATTAGCTAAATAAGCTGACACTTTGTATCATTGCTTATTACAGTAACTATAATAGAAGTTTAGAAGGTATTTCCAGACTATTTTACTAATCTAGTCACACAATTCAATTCTAGTAAGAAAATAAAAAACAAAATGTATTGTATTAAACTAAATGATTAAAAGTACATTGAAATACATATGAAACATTTGTGTGTAAAAATAACAATAAATTCCATTTTGTAATATTTATTTTTCTTGTTTCATGAATATCTTAACGAAAACAGAAGGTAATGATTGTTGTCTTGTTGTTAAGTAGTTTTTGTGTGTAGCTGTGCAGTTTGTATGCAATATTAATTAATATAACATGTTGAATGTGAAGTCTTTTTATTTTTGTCAGTTTTATTTTGTCCTTATTGTTTAGAGTTTTATTCGCAGTGCATGCATTCAATTGGTTGTAGTATTTTTGTTTTTTCTCTAGAAATTAAATAATTAACAGAATTTATAATTAATTTTATTTAGTCAGTAAATTTTGAGTTTTTTGAATCAGTGTTAAAGACCAATTTGTATGGAAGATTGATGCCTTTTGGATTCCAATTGTCACACAAATTGGTTTGGATGGAGTTCCACAAAATGTTGTTACATTGTATAAAATAACACAATTTTACTTACAACATCATATCCATCAGCTCAGTTTGAACGGAGTTATATAGATTCAAAGATCATAAAAATATTATTATTTAACAAAATTCTGTAATGTCTGAATTTTCGTCAGTTATGGTCTCAAAATAATGTAATTTGTCGTAATAATTTCGCACACGGACTGCAATTGCTGAAGTAAAGAAACTTTCGGCATTGCCGGCTGGTGGGTGGATGACCAGATAAGTTTATCATCTCGAGCTCCTTTGTGCTTCGGTACTCACAAAAGCCATTGGTCCTAGCTGCATTAACACTCGTTAACACTAGCTATGTGATGGGTACACCACCTTTGGTTTTAAATTTCAACTGTTTTATTATTTAATAAAAAAATAAATATAGGGATCTATGTAAATTTTATCTATTTTAGTCTATTTAAAAGTATAGGTAATACATATCTATAGTTATAACTCTTCAAAATTATTTTGGTAGGTATATTTTAACCATAATCAATGATTTTAACTGTACTGAACAGACTGATTGAAATTATCGACTTCTTATGTAAAAAAGGGTTATTTACCTGTTTGTTACAATATGCAATATAACGGCCAATTGTGGTGGGCTATAATAAAAATAGTGATATCTACATACCTACTATGATTAATTGTAAAGAGTAAAATGCTGGGAAAAATAAAAATCTAGCAACATACTAAAATTATAGCTGAAAGTTTTATTTATAGTATTAATTTCGTAGGTTTTAGTTACCTACTTTTAACAGGGGCATAGTGCCAGTTTTATTCGATAACAAGAGGAGAAATAAAAATTTACAATACAAACTCGTTATCGTTAACATACATATTGCGGTTTCGTTCTTGTATGCGGGAAAGGTATGTACAGCAGGGACAAGGGTAAAATAACCTAGTACAGAACAGACGCATGCTCATTCAACTATCCAAAACTCAAATTTCTTCAAAAAATGCCATATACATAAAGTTTAAAGTCTATTGAGGAAATTTGTGGGCAGGGCACATTGCTCGCAGGACTGATGGCCGCTGGAGCGGAGCAGTCCTCGAGTGGCGACCGGAAAGCGCAGTGTGGGCAGGCCTCCAACAAGGTGGACCGACGATCTGGTGAAGGTCGCGGGAAGCCGCTGTATGCGAGCAGCACAAAACCGGTCTTTGTGGAGATCCTTGGGGGAGGCCTTTGTCCAGCAGTGGACGTCTTTTGGCTGAGATGATGATGATGATGATGATGATGATGAGGAAATTTGACAGTTTTAGATAGTTGAATGAGCACGCGTCTGTACTGTACTAGGTTATTTTACCCTTGTCCCTGCTGTACATACCTTTCTCGCATACAAGAGCGAAACCGCAATATGTATGTTAACGATAACGAAAGTTTCAGTAAATTTTGTACAATTTTGAACATGCTTACTTTCTTTTTGTCAGAGTTGACAACCCTAGCTCTACGAGCTCGTGTAGGTATACGGAGCGAAGTACATACATGAGCTTAATTTCCGATATCTCGTTAATTTGTGCCTGTAACATTTGAAATATATTCTAATATTTTTTGTTCAAACTCGTATAACTCAGTTCGGACTAAATTTGTAATAATTACACGCTTTAATTTTTATAAGTTTCATCACCCGCCGGCCGCCATATAAAAAAAGTTACTAATAATTAATTATTTTTTACAACGGCCTTTGTATTTATAGGAAGCAAGTAACCCTGCGCCCAGAAGTGGAGCGCACCAGCTGCGCGCGAACGAACAGCAGCGAAAACCGACGTCCTGGCTGTCGCGTTGCAGCCTGCTCTGACGGCCGCCGCGCCCGCCTGCGCCCCTCCCCCGCCTCGCACCACGATCGACGGAAATATTCTAAAGTGGACCTTAACACCCGCCTCTATATTTTTTTAAACTTCAACTTTTTAACTGGTGCGTCAACTCCGAATGGGGACGAGACTTGCTTTTGTATTTTTATATCCGCAAACTTTTCCTTATTATTTTTCTCGTAGTTAATTTTTTAAAACAGTATTTTGTCATAAAATTACATGTACATTGTGATTACCTTTAAAGTGACAATTTATTTTTAGGAAGAAATTACTTGGTGTTAATTTTTTTAATGGTTTCAATGGATATATTAATAGATTATTTAGCTATACTTTTCCTTTTGCAATTTTAATTAAGTTAATTATATATATTTTATTGTAATATATATTATTTAGCTGTACTTTTCCTTTTGCAATTTTAATTAAGATAATTATATATATTTTATTGTAATATATACTATTTAATTTGAATAAACAGTGCTTTTTTACAAATGTCTTTTATGTGATTTTTGTAAGTGAAAAAATGTGATTTGTATCCTTTTCACAACCACAATAATAAAAATAATACATTTTAATAACCTTTATTAGCCAACAGTATGTACAAAAGTTTCAGAAAAATGGAACAATAATTTTAGTAAATGGTACCTAAATCATTACAGTACTATGTGTAGTTCATTTGGTACGATCACTAATAATAATTTCATTAACAACTTTTCAATATAATTATTAAATGCTATCATGTTGTTTGGACTTGTTTAGGGCTTGATTTGAAAGGTTTGAGGGCTAGTTTCTTGACACCCACTAAGGCACTCTTTGAAGCAATCCCTAAAATCTGTAAAGCTTTCTTAAAACTGAAGACTATGAGTTCCACTGTGAGTTGAGAGCCCTTTCTCCAGTAAGTAACATATAATGGGAGTGGTGGAAGTTTATCAGACCAGACGCCTTTGCGATAGCTCTTGGCATGAGCTTCAGCAGAAAGAAGAGCTGGAGCTAGTTGTGATTCTATTGTGTTTTTAGCAATGTTTTGTGGTACAGATGTCTTGGCAAATCCTAGCTCCACCAATTTTTTTCCAATGTCGAGTATCTCCACTGATTTTGTCTGTAATTCAACATAAATATATATTTTTTTTCTAAACATAATAAGTAAAACATTGCAATAAATAAATAAAGATGTACTGAATGTTACCTTAGGTTGTGGTAAATGCAGTAAAACAGTGGAAACCAGGGCATCTTCATCTCTTGCAATAGGTTTTAATGTTATTTGCTGTCCACGGGCTACACATTCTAGCCAGTTAACAGCATTGCCACTCACAATATCAACTCCCCAGAGCTAAAACAACCATAATATTATTAGGATATTACTCGGCATGAAGCCTTATAGGTCACAAGACATTGTTTACAAACCTTCACTGGTAATGGTGGTTTACTGGAATGCCACAAAGGTAAATAAATGGGGGCTTTATGGTTCACCAAGATGCGCACTGGAGAATGTTGTACACCTGCATACACACCTCTTAGCGGCTCATGGTTTCGTATAAAATGGTCTGGGACCTTGGCCGCTTTTGAGAACTTGCTAACCTAATAACGACAAACCAATGTTAAGTATAGTTATGTAATGATAACATTTCAATCCAACAGAGACTAATTCGTACCGGTCGAATCTTATGTATAGAAACAGCCAGTCCAGCAGTGGCGAGAGCGTAGACGGCTATCTGTAAAATCAAAGGGAAGTTTGGAGTTTAAAAGTCTTTTATATTCATCACAAACAATATGAAATTTTACCTACATTTACGCCACGGTAGTCTTGTTGCAACAAACTTGTTAAGTTGTCTATTAAGCCATCGCCTTTCTTCGTCATGTTGTTATTTGGAAATCAACCAAACTTTCATAATTTAGGTACTATTAGCTCATTGATATTTGTAGATTTCGGGAATTCGTTTTACAAACTTTTGACATTCACTTTTGTAAACATGACATTTGACAGATTGACATTTTTTTTTTAAATAATTTATTCATGACCATGAATACTAGTCCTTCAGTCGATTCTTTCCAATAACAATAACAAACAATATTTCTTTCCTATATGATGATGATGAATGATAAAAGAAATGAGAAGTGAGAAATGATATACCCCCTATCCCTCGTGTATCTCAGTAAAGATGTAAGGCTTTACTAAGTCCTCAGGCAGACTTCTAGAATTTGAAAAGTGATGTTGTATTGTTTTGTTTCATTTGCCAACACTCATGCCTACTCACAAACACTTAACGGTTAATAATCCACCATTATTTCACATTAATATTCGCAAACTTTAGAAAATAAAACAAAACCGCAGACATGACTTCACTTTCCCGCCAAGAACTGACAGTGACAGGTTAACAATATTGATGGTTTTATTAGGATATTTTAATGGCAACATTAAACGTCCACGTCAACTCATTTGACAGTTTATGAAGAGTTGTTTGCTCCATTCAGGCAAATTTTGGTTGGGTGATTTATAAAATCTGTTTCCAAAATGATTACCGTTTTAAATACTATAGATACCGGCCATGAAGATATGATACACGACGCAGAACTTGACTATTATGGTCTAAGGTTGGCCACGTGTTCCTCCGATAATTCAGTGAAAATCTACGATATCAAGAGTGGTACTCAATCTTTAGCTGCGGATCTAAAGGGACACTTTGGACCAGTATGGCAAGTTGCTTGGGCTCACCCTAAGTACGGTAATCTGCTAGCTTCATGCTCCTACGATAGAAAAGTAATAATTTGGAAAGAAGCCGGCGAGTGGACGAAATTGTATGAATACACTGGTCACGAGAGTTCTGTCAATTCAGTCGCGTGGGCACCGGCTGAATATGGTTTGATCTTGGCATGCTGCAGCTCCGACGGGTCTATATCAATTATTACCTACATACAAGATACTGGTAACTGGGATGTGAAGAAAATCTCTGCTGCTCATGCTATTGGAGTGAACTCTGTTAGCTGGTGTCCAGCTTTGTCAGCTGATTTGAATCTTGATCCTCTTAGCAACAAAGACGCACCAAAGAGAATAGTGACTGGAGGATGTGACAATTTGATAAAGGTATGTGATAACCTATACATATTTATATAAACAGTACTAGCTTTTGCTCGCGGCTTCGCTCACATATGTGATTGTTTGACTCACAAGCTCCTTATCAGGCGGCAATAAGGTGCGCGCCTTCAACGGTTGGGTCATGCCAGTCCTGATTTACTCTTTTAGCATACTCAAGTAAACTCAGACAGAACTGGATGCCCTGGATAGACGAGTCCGTACATTGCTGACTGCAAATCTGATGCATCACCCACGATCGTCGGTAATGAGGCTGTACGAGTCGAGGTTTTTAAAATGCTAAGACCCTCCACAACCGTGAGGGGAATTCTCTCAGTCTCAGGGAATATTTCCTAAAAGCTGAAGTGAGTATGCACAGAGATGTGGTAGCAGTGGACAAGGGACTCACCCCGCTGTCCTTGGCTAAAGAGAACTGGCACAAACCCGTAGTACTTAGTGTCAATGACCGCAGGGAGGTATGACAAGGCAAGGAGCTCCGCGGGCGCTTTTATCGGGCTCTCCATGAACACGATGTAAACTTTTTTAGCGTTCGTATCCTGGCTGCGTTTCGGTGACCTCTTCGGGAAAACTGAAGGTTTTGTCTGTGCAATTATGGACGAAGTTATGCTGACGAATAACTTCCGGAAATATATTATGAAGGACTAAGTACTTACACAGACATAACCAAGTGGCCAGGATTATCCACCAGCAACTTGCATTGAAATACAAACTTGTGAATTCTGAGGTACCGTACTACAAGTATATGCCTGACCCAGTTCTCGAAAATGACCATGTTATGTGGTAATGGGATCGATCTATCATCACCGACAGGACTATTGTAGCCAATAAGCCTGACATTGTGGTGATAGATCGATTAGCGTGCCGCACAATGATTGTCAATATCACCATTCCCCATGACGAGAACCTCGTGTAAGCTGAAACAAATCAAATATCTCGACTTAGCACACAAGGTTGTCGACATGCGGAGTGTGGATGTCGTACCGATTGTTGTTACGGCCAATGGCCTGATAGCCAAGAGCTTCACCAACATCTAATGCATGTAATGTGCCTCTCGTTAGGCGGCTGGATCAAGGGCCTGATTCAGAAGGCAGTTCTCCTCGATACGAGGAGGTTCCTGTCTCTGGAGCTCTAACCACCGGTAGCTTGGACCGTGGTCCCGATGCCGGTGGACTCCTATTTTTTTTAAATATTTTTAAATGTTTTATTTATTTTGTTGAAAATATTTAAAAATATGAGAAAAAATAAATAAAGAGAATAATAATAATAATAGCCTTTATTCAGACAGTAATTTACATGATTATTTATAATAAGTTTTTCGGTAACACTATTTCAATGTACACTGACTCCCCATCTTCATGTCACTGGTTGACAAATGCCTCCTCCAACTGCCGCCATCTCTCTCTATCGTACTACTCTTACTACGTACGTAGCTACTCTTGTCCACATACCACCTGCTATGGGTTTGATATCATCAACCCCCCGTCTAAAAGGTCTACCCCATTTTCTCTTCCTGCCACTTGTGAACCAATTCATTACAAGTTTTGTCCATTTTTCACTTCCTCTGATTGTGTGGCCTGTTCACTTCCACTTTAGCTTTTTTATTGTTTTTATAACATTCTTTGTTCTTGATGTTGTCAATTCTGATTCTATCGGGGGAAGAAGACTATTACTCTCCAACTTTTCAACTTTTCAATTTTAACCGCCTCTGTGGTCTAGTGGTTAAGACCACCGGTTTAGACCCAGAGGTCCCGGGGTTCGATTCCCAGCGGGGGGTACATCTTTGTGTACTCGGTTTGGTTGGTGGTAGGACTTGTTTGTCCGCCTGGCTAGCTACCACCATCTTATCTAAATATGTCGCCATAACATCAATGTTTGTAGCATTGTTGTGTTCCGGCAGCTAGAGATAAGATAGCCAGTGCCTCACTAGTTGAGGATCCCGGGTGAAGTGCGCTTCCACCAAATGACCTTATCATCACTTAACATCAGGTGAGATCAAGGCACTGTGCTTACCCGTAAATATATAAAAAAAAAAAGAACTACCTTTATAAATAATCAATAATAAAGTATGTTTCTCTTAATTTTAGATATGGAAAGAACAGGGTGATCAATGGGTAGAAGAGAATCGCCTAGAAATGCACATGGACTGGGTACGAGATGTGGCTTGGGCTCCCTCTCTTGGTTTGCAGCGCTCCATGATTGCCAGCTGTTCGCAGGATAAGAGAGTTGTCATTTGGACAAGTGATGACAATATCTCTTGGACACCGACCATCCTAAACACCTTTGATGATGTTGTTTGGAGCCTGAGCTGGTCTTTGACTGGAAATATCCTGGCTGTTTCTGGTGGAGATAATAAAGTCAGCCTTTGGAAGGAGAGTGCTGATGGTCAGTGGTTATGCATAAGCGAGGTAGCGAAAGGTTTGGGACAAACCCCAAATGAAGAGAGAAGCACACTATGATTTTCTTTAATTTAACATTAACTATGTAATTAATTTTGTGTAATATATATTATCTAATATCTTTAATAAATTGTGATTATTAATAATAATAATATTTTATTAGAGACATTAATGTTAAACCTACAATCAACCAACAAATTATGGGTAAACTTATGTGTAGGAACAAATAAAAGATTTGGTTGTTTCTTATAATTAAAAGTTCAATTTTGGTTTGAAAAAATAAAAAGGAACTAGTAAAATAAAAACATTTATTTTCTTAACCTATTTTTACTAATTTTATGATATCACATATTAGCCAAGTTGAACTCTATCAATTCAAGCAGTAAAGGCATCTTGTAGTACTCTGCAATGGTCTTGAACGTTCTAAGTTGGGTTTGGATATCCTTGACATGTACCATCAGTGTAAAATCACCTGCACAGTCGCACACGGTTGACAAGTTCTCGCGCTTCACCTATGGGAATAAAAATATTAAGAATTTGAATTTTTTTTATGTTGAAATAAGTCATGGAAGAATGTTTATTATATTTTTTATTGTAAAATAAAACTGAAATTTCTCTAATAAAAGATTTATCTGACCATAATTAAGGAATGTCTTTATGCTTTATGAGTTCGCAGTTGATAAATTAAGTTGTGTGTGTGCTGTTGGAACAGAAATATAGTTATGTTCAAATCAAATCAAATCAAATTACTTTATTTGCAAAATATGGGTACAAAATGTAGGCCTTATAAATATTAGAGCGCCATATTTAACCATTGCAATGGTGTGCAAAAATATAATTAATAAAATATAGTTGGATGGTATTATATATTATATATGATATATGATATAGTTGATGTAGAGAAGTGTCAGTTGAGAATGCTAAATACCTTTTTAACTATTCGTAAGTATCTACTGATTTATTTTATCTTTAACGGCAAATCAAAGGTCAACAAAGGTCAACACGTCGACTGCCTCAAAACCAGACAATAGAAATTTAATTGTCGCCACTCACCCGTGCGGGGTCCGGCATTGAATGGGTAAATTAATTGATGATTAGAGAATTAGAGAAAAGGTTAGAAAAATATATTCACATGAAATAGTAAGAACTGCTTATGAATATTGCTGTAAACCAACCTGATGGCATCGACTGCAGATAAGATCTTGGAGAGTGTATGTCATCGCGCGCCTGTTCATAGTTTGGATCAGCCGCCATTCCAGTTCTTGATTATCGTATGCAGTGCCACAGGTTGGGCAAACGCAAACTGGGCTGCAACACAAATTTAAGAAATAATTAGAAATATAACTTTTAAACTATCATGGTCACATACATAGGAATGCTTATTGTTAACGGGATTATTACCATGTTATTTAGTTTTGTATGAGTAGCTTCTGTTTCGGCACAGTTGCATGCCGCCATGATCACAAAAGTATGATGAAAATCCCATTAATAATAATTATAGAATATTGCGATTTATTTTAAATTATTTATTGATCTTTAAATGGGGGGTAGCATTTAGCTTTGATCTTACTTATTGATGGTAGCTATACAGCCGAACGTGGAATTGTGATTCACCACTAAACTAAAGATCATCATCATCATCATCATCATCAGCTCATTTTTGTCCCCACTGCTGAGGCACGAGCCTTTGGATGGATAGGGAAAACGGGCCATAAACCACCACGCGGGCCCAGTGCGGGTTGGTGGTTGTTAACGACTGCTAATGCGGCCGGGACCCACGGCTTTACTTGCCTTCCGAAGCACGGAGGAGCTCGAGATGATAATTTTTGGTCACCCATCCGATGACCGGACTTTGCAAAAGTTGCTTAACCTCAGCACTCGCAGACCGGGCGCGTTAACCACTGCGCCATCGAGCTCTTCAAACTAAAGGTGTAAATTAAAAATACAAATTTGTCCAAGGTTATATGATGGTATGCTAATTTTTCATCGTTATCTGTGCGTGCACAAGATGGATCGATCAATCGACTCATCTCGCTTCCTTCCTTATTATGTAAGTGGCAATCTTCAGTAGCTCTAGAACACTCATGAGAGTGAGAGCACACAGATAGGTCATTGACAAATTAAATGACATTACCGGGTGGATTCGCGTTTTGGATTTTTTCTGATTTATTTTGAAGCCTTTTTGTAAATTAATCTGAAATGCGTGCAAAGTTTCAAAAATCGAAAGAAGTACTATTAAGTAAGATCTGCTTAACAAAGGCACTCTTTTTTAATCAAGAATTTAGATAATATTTGATCTCAAAAAATAATAAGAGAAATGGTAATGACGTTAGGCTAATGGCAATGATTTTTTGAGGATGGTAATGATTAGGAATGCTTGGTAATGACGAGCTTTTACGGAAAAAATAATAATTAAGTACCTGTTACCTATTTTAGAAGACATACCTATGTATTTTTTTTATATATAAGTAGTTGCTAACTTGTTAATAAAACACTTACTTATAAATTTGTAAAGTTTAATAACACAAAAATTAAAATTCAACAAATCTCGTAACAAACACAATCTCGGTCTTTAATTTAACTATGCTATCATGGCTCAATCCAACTCGCCAAAATTAATCTACTCTTATGGCACGTATTAAGTTGTTAAGTAGGTAACTAAATTTTAACTTAACTTTAAGTGATTAATTGCATGTAAACACAGAATTTAGTAGCAAGTTGCAAGTTAAAATTTAGCTAACAACTAAACAAGATATTTAGAATTTTGTCTATTTTTCGGTTAAGTTGGTGGGCGGGGCTTGTCACTTGACACGTTTGGACTGGCACAATATTAGTTAAATGCAGAAGTGTAGTGAGTGACGCGCTCGGGTTCAATTTTATTGTTCGTATTAAATTATTGATTATTGTATTAAACATATTTACTCGATTTAGAAACTCTACAAAAATGAGATAGACTGCGAAAACTATTGCCAGTATTGAGAAAATATATTGTAATATGTAATTTTAATTTTGCATCTAATGCACATCGCATTACAGTATCTTTTTTCTGTATTTCGTTTTCCACTTTAGATAACAAGTAAATAAAAGAGTCTTCTGCCATGCGTGACGCATTAAAATATACTTGTTATTAAATCTTCATTCGCTAGCTCCTCGAACAAAGTGGCACTTGATCCTTGGCCATACTGATCTCTTCTATTTATTCAATTTCTCACCCAGTTTTTTGGGTATGGTTATTTCCCTAATTATTTCATCTTTGACTTCATAACAAATTTAGCACAGAATTTACGACTTCATTACGTGGTTGATCGTCCATCTTGAGTGAACTAAGCAAACTAATTACTTAAATACGTATGGACATATACTTAAATATAAGCCACATAAAATTAAGTTTAAATTTAGTTACCTACTTAACAACTTAAAACGTGTAAATCAGCCATTACTCTGTAAGCCGTATTCAATGTCGACAACTACGTCATCAACATCCGATCTAAATATTTTTACAAATATTGAAAGATCAGTTAAGAATTAGGCAAGCTATATTTATGATTACATATACATATAATTTTACGCAAATAGTGTGGTAGTGCACCTGACCCGGCATGTCATGGGGTGCGAATTCCCTTCGTGGAAATTTTTTCAGCACTGTCTTTTTTCACATATCTAATAGTTTCAATAGTAAGTAGGTGGAGCTCGATGGCGCAGTGGTTAACGCGCCCGGTCTGCGAGTGCTGAGGTTAAGCAACATTCGCAAAGGCTGGTCATCGGATGGGTGACCAAAAATTATTATCTCGAGCTCCTCCGTGCTTCGTAAGGCACGTTAAGCCGTTGATCCCGGCTGCATTAGCAGTCGTTAACAACCACCAATCCGCACTGGGCCCGCGTGGTGGTTTATGGCCCGTTCTCCCTATCCATCCATAGGGAAGGCTCGTGCCCCAGCAGTGGGGACGTAAATGAGCTGATGATGAATAGTTTCAATATGTAGTACTATGTAATATTGAAGTTTCATTTTTGAAAACGGCAACTACCTGAAATAAAATATTATTTTGTATGATGTATTTTTAAAGTTAAAATATGTTTAGAGTATGTATGCACAAACCCACGACCATTATTCCCCAAAAGGTGGTTAGAGATCATCATATCCTATCCAAGCCATGGTTTGGATCAATGTCCACTTTTAGCAAATAGAGCGACCTTGTTGTTAATTATGCAAAGGAAGTGTCAGGATGCTGGCCAATCGCCTTTTTTGATGCACTGGCGCATAATCTCGATTCACCACTTACGAATGCTGACAAGAAAAGCTGGCTATTATAATACTATAATCCAGACAAGCACGGATAATTTAATATTTTTAGCAAATTAAAATAAAGATAACGCACAAAAAAACCCATTCAACTTCCAGCTGGTATTTCGGTTATTTTAAAGCATGAAAGCAAACAACGTTTTAAGTAAAATAGAACAAATTGCTACTAATAAGAAATTTTGAAACTTTGAATTCATCATTCCCATTAACATAACGTCATTACCATCAACACAAATCAAACGGTAATGATGATGATGGTAATGACAAACGTAGTGTTTTTTTTGAGCAAATCGTGAATTCTTAGCGCTACTATTTTGTGACCGCCTTTTTGAGAATTTGTCCTGGGAGTCACAATAAGTTCTAATGCTAACAATTATACTTAATTTATAATTACCTAGAAAACGTATTTACCGGTAATGATGGAAATACGTGACAACCATTTCCTAGACATATGTTTTATAACAAAAAAAGTATTTAAAGAGCACTCAGCGTGACGTGCGCTGTGGTACATTTCGTGCAAGCGACTGAGGAGAGTGGTGTGCACGGGGACAGTAAGATACATCACGTAGATCTTTCAAGAAAGTAAATTTGACGTTAGCGCGATGGTAATGACGAATTTCTGTTACAAACTTTTGAAATTTTGTTTTGACTATTATGCTGTTCTGAATTATAAACGCTATTTATTATGTTGTTTACGGTAAAATACAGATTACTAAACGTTTGAAAAAATCGGGTTTGCGATCATAATTATTGAAATATATATTTTGAAAGTTTTGTGCACATATATTTTCTTTAGATGGTAATGATGTTTTACTCAGTTTTAATTAAATTAGAAAATGAGTTTTTAGAACACAAGGTTCGTAACTGTGTCACCTTACGTTAAATTATGTTTAAAACCTCGCTTAAACAAAAAAAGTAACTGAAAAATGAGATAGAATTTCTAATCAACTAGAAATAGTTTTTTTCCATGTTTCGCGAAATGACCCTACCACGTTTAAACAGGAGAACCATGCAAATGCATGTATGAATGAATGAATCAATTAGTAGGTGTGAGCGGGTTTTGGATCACTTATAAAGGCTAAAGGTGTAAGCTTTTTAAATGTATGGATGACACTGATTGCTTGATTTTATTGATTTAACTGCCTAACGTCATACCGTGGTAAGATGAAGATCACTCACCGTTCACTCACCACCGTCGGTTTCAGACCCAGAAGGGGAAAACTTCGTTCTAAATCCGTCTAGATGGCTACGACTACCTTATTTAGTCTTCAGTGCCCACGACCACGTCCGATAATCAGTGAAAATGAAGCGTATGGAGTTCTATGTTGCAACGCATACGAGACATGCGAATAACCAAGCCCGAGTGAAACTTTGTAACATACTAGAATTTCCCGTGGTAGTCTGATATTGTATGAGAAATATTTATTATTTTGTGTAGTTGGTTGGACCAATCGGCTGGTTTTGCTTTTTGAGTGTAACATGGTAAGGCAATAAGCTATTTGTCATGGGGTCCTGAAATGGGTCCCACGCACTTAAAAAATCGAATAGAGACGATATGGTAAGTGTTGGATTATCCAATGTTGAATAATAAATAAATGTTTGTCACTAAAGGCAATTTCTGATGGGAAAGAATTCGCATATCTATATTCTATGAACATTTCCTTTCCTTTGTAGTATTTTACCTTGGGTAATTGGTTGAGCTCACGATAGTTATCATGAAACTTTGGACAGTAACTGATAATTTCATAAAATTCAATGGATTATGTAAGAAGATTATAAATAGTTTTATCTTGTTTAAAAGTTGACATATCTTGATATATTCGTAGGATGATGTTGCAGGCCCTATTTGTTAAACTCTCAATGATTTTTTCTCTTGAGATATTAGGGTTAATTATTTTTTTTTTTTGGTTTAAAAATTTATTTTTTTTAATTGAGGGAGAAATAATGTAAGGAGGTTATATGCAGCTCATAGTGAAAGTTAGTTTATTGTATTTGTATGTAAGCCTCTTCAGTCTGGATGAATATTTGAATCATCGAACATGTAAATTAAAAAGGCTTGCAATGGTTTGACACAGTGGTAGACAAGGAGCGAGACAGCCCGGCTAAAAGCCGAGGTGTTCTGAGATCGGTTTAATTTAATGTAATGTTAATATTATAATACACAAAGTTAAGTGCAAATGTTGTTCTTATTTTACATCCTAGTAGGATTCCCTAAGGAGCTCGATAGCGCAGTGGTAAACGCGCCCGGTTTGCGAGTGCTGAGGTTAAGCAACTTTCGCAAAGGCCGGTCATCGGATGGGTGACCAAAAATTTATTATCTCGAGCTCCTCCGTGCTTCGGAAGGCACGTAAAGCTGTTAGTCCCGGCTGCATTAGCAGTCGTTAACAACCACCAATCCGCACTAGGCCCGCGTGGTGGTTTATGGCCCGTTCTCCCTATCCATCCATAGGGAAGGCTCGTGCCCCAGCAGTGGGGACATAAAAAAAATGAGCTGATGATGATGATGAGGATTCCCTAAGTAGTGAGAACACTACAGTACACAGAGGTTACTAAACCACTAGGGCTGGTTTTTATTTTGATGTGACGTTACAATACAAATATATAATTAAAAATTGCATAACTAATTAAAGTTTTACTTAAGTTAATAAATATAGTAACTATACAAGATCTAGATCCGATACACTTTGGTTCTGTTCAGTTTCACCACACCTTTCTGTTACACCTTGTATATGGAATTATTATTATGATGATGATGATGATGGGTGTTTATACAGGGTGTTTGGTAATACCTGTATAATCCCGAATATGGCAGAAAGGATACCGTTAGAACCCTGGGAAATTATGAACATAACTGAAAAGCACCACATGACCGAGCTACTGAGGTTCTTTGTTACTAAGTAAAACGAAAATGACAACCCTAGGTCAAGCTGATACGTTTTTCTTGGTTGTCAACCTCATGGCCCAACATAAACAGAAGTCGAAACATTGAAGTATTGAACAAAAAAAATTAATAAAATAAATTTGAGTTTTTTTATGGAAAAGTGAATCTAAGTAAATATGATATTATCATATTATAAGTAAATATGATATTCGATGTGGCAGTCTTTACATACCAACGTTTAGATAAGTTTCCGAAGTCTAAGGACCTAACATGTAGGAATAACAGAGATCCTAACAGATTAGTATTAGACACAGTGCCTAAAACAACGCGCTTCCTAAAAAATTGTTATGCGATGTGTATTACCATTTTCAACCGCATACCAAAAAACATAAAATGTTTACCGCTGAGGAAATTTAAAAGTGTCCTGCGTCAATGGTTGCTTGAAAATACATTTTACTCGGTTGATGATTTTTTGAAACGAAAGTAGAAAGACGCGATGTGGTGGATGCATAGACTCTATTTTGATAAATTAAGTATTTCTGTACCTAAATATTTTGCATGCTGTAGCTTACGGCTAAATAGGTTTAAGCGACATTGTATTCTTTGACCAACTGTATTATACCCTATTTATGGCAAATAAACAATTATTATTATTATTGCATGTTATCACAGTGTTCTATATACTAAGTCGCATTGCTGTTTCGAGAATATACACCTATTACCAAACATCTTGTTTGTTTGTGCTCACCCGTGGTCGCCGACGGCGCGGTGGTTGTCGCGGCAGAGGTCGAGGTCGCGGCAGTGGTTGCACACCTTGCAGATGACCTCGGCCAGCGGGCAGCTGGCGCAAGGGTCGCGCCACTCCGCCGCAGCGCTGAACTCGCCCACGCCTATGAGGCGAAGTAAGTTGCGACGGAGTAGGGTTACCTGGTAGTATACTATGCGTATTAGTATGGTTACTTGATTTTGACAATTACGAGAAATCTAATAAAATTCCGATCTTTTAATGATTTTTTTGACAGGTGCTGATTATAATAAGTTATGTGTATCTGGAATATGCAGAAGTAATTTTTACCGAATTAGAATTTGTTCGCAATAATATTAGTGTATAATTTGGCGATATACCATTTTTTTAAATACTGCATAGGCTGCAATTAGACAAACTGCTCATGCGGTTTGTGGAGGATTAAAGCATACTTTAAAGCTCCACAAACCGCATGACCATTTAATCAAGTCATATCATAATATGACTTGATTAAAATTATAATAATAATACTGTAATATTATTATAGAAAGTGCTGCTACGCTCCTATAAATGTATCGATTCCCTAGTTTTTAACTTAATCTTAAAAAAATGGAAAAATTTATATTATTTATTTCCTACGTCTAAATACAATTGTTAAAACCGGCCAAGTGCGAGTCGGACTCGCGCACGAAGGGTTCCGTATATATAGTATAGGTCTTATAGTTTCGGAAAAAAGTGGCTGTGACATACGGACGGACGGACGGACAGACAGACAGACAGACAGACAGACAGACAGACAGACAGACAGACAGACAGACAGACAGACAGACAGACAGACAGACAGACAGACAGACAGACAGACAGACAGACAGACAGACAGACAGACAGACATGACGATTCCATAACGGTTCCGTTTTTTGCCATTTGGCTACGGAACCCTAAAAAAGGAAGTATAGGTTATTACTCACTATTGATATTATGTTATTGTCCTTTCTTTATCCTAAATAACTATAAGACAAAGTGAAAAATGGCTCAGTAACATACCTCTTGGTACAGACCGGCATCGAGCGAGAACACCTTGCATATAGCGTTGACGTAGAGCAGCGCGGGTGTGGCGGTGGAGTCGGCGGCGTCGGCTCGCAGGCCGGGCTGCGGCGGCAGGTCGGCCTGCCGCAGCGACGGCATGCGGCTGTGGATCTTCTCCGTCACCCTTGGTGAAGCGAAATCGTATTTCACTTATTTATTCGTTTAAAAAAACACAGCATTACAATACGACACCAATGCACTATGCTATACACAAAACTGAAGAAATCACTTCAATACACGTAACTACTACAACAATAAACAACAAAATATTAAAAAGAATACGAACATTAGTTGTATACAATTTACAAAAATATTAATTTATTTATGGTGCGATATCTAAACAGGTGACAACAATTTCTCTCACACTATAATATTGTGGCGGCGTCACCTACCGCATACGCCGCACATTACTCAACACGTAGAAACACCTTCTCAACCGTGTCAACAGATGGCGCCACAAACGCATACCCACGACGTCGCCCATACTACGACAACAAAATAGTATGGGAAGCCTGCATCGCGGTAGCGAAGTTTCACCGTCTCCTTCGCTATATATAGCATCTCCAATTAACATCCGTTGGACTTCGGTCCCCGAGCTATACCACCCAGCTCGGAGGAAGATCTTCCCTTTGGCCTTCCTCAATGTGGCATTTCCATCCTACCACTAGGCTTCCCTACAATATCAATTACGAAAGCAATTATTATTTAATACGTATTCAAAGCCGCCGGTGACAAATTATGTATGGAAGGAGTGATTACTATTTGCTTAATTCATATTTAATTGGAAATAAATGCTTTTATCTACACTAATGTTGTAACATTCTACTTATGTTTCCAATACTTGACTTATAATTACTACTATTATAGCGCAGACAACAAAACACTCAATTTAAGCAATTTCACATGATGGTATAATATCCACATCGATATCGTAAAATCTCATTATAACATCAATAAAACGCGACCAATTAACCTGGCGAGCCTTATGTCAAAATCCTCATACAAGTTGTATAAAATTTTGATATTAGGCTGGCTTTTGAAAACAGTTGGGTTATACGTGAAAACTTCGTCGAAACTACTAAACTTACATACACAAAACTCTTTGGTAAGATCTTGTGCCAATTGAATAAAAAAAGAACAGCGCGCGCTCGCTCCTGATTGGCTCTGCGCGCGCAGCTGCGCTCTCATTGGTTATTGGATGGTGGATGGATTGGTTTGGTTGGTAATTAACATTAACTTTCAAAATTGTACCATCCAAAATTTGAACAATTATTATAAATAAACTATTGTCAGCTTTTACTCTTGTTGTTTGACTAATTGCATTAGTGAAGATAAAGTAGTGTATGCAACTACATATAACACGGGTATTAAAACACTCGTTACTATTATGAAACTCGCTGCGCTCGTTTCATAAACTAGCACTCGTGTTTTAATACCCTTCATTATATGACAGTTGCATAAACTACTAATATAAAAGCGGCTGAAATCGTTTCAGTTCACAAACTACTTATTGGCTGTGCTTTTACGAATAATTTCTTATATGTTGTAATAGCATCGGTTATCTTTCTTTCGACCTACATTAGTGTTATCATCATCATCATCGCCAGCTCATACACGTCCCCACTGCAAGGGCACGAGCCTTCATGAGGATAGGGAGAACGGGCTATGGTCCGCCACCACGCGGGCCCAGTGCGGATTGGTGGTTGTTAACGACTGCTAATGCAGCCGGGACCAACGGCTTTACGTGCCTTCCGAAGCACGGAGGAGCTAGAGATACATTTTTTGGTCACCCATCCAATGACCGGCCTTTGCGAAAGTTGCTTAACCTCAGCACTCGCAGACCGGGCGCGTCAACCACTGCGCCATCGAGCTCCTCGATCAACATTTATCACTCTCTTATTTACATGTGTTTCATCCTTTCTTTTCACATGCCCGTACCAAGACAAACGATTCCTATCTAACCTTTCCGTTACTGGCGCCACTTTCAAACTTCCTCCAATATACTAATTTAACTAATTTCTTACACTTTAAATTTATCGCGCTTTACCAGTCAAAGGGTTAAATAGAGTGCACAAAAAACTTTATATCAATATTGGTATTTCATAGACTAAAGAGCATGCAATAGCCAACTCACTGGAACAGCTTCTGCGCGATCTCGCCGCTTAGCAGCGCGGGCAGCCGTTGTGGACTTTCGCAGGCGGCGCTGAGGAAACCAGCCACCGCCGCCGTGAACTGTTCCCGCACCGCGCCGGGTAGGAACTGGGCCAGGTTCCACTGCATGGTTATGGTACCCTCCTGTATGATGTAGAACGACGTTATTTTAAGAGGGTGCAGCGCGGACGCAAAACTGCGAGTTTCAAGTTTCTTTATGATAGCGAGCGAGCGGCGCGTGGCAGTGGTGTGACAACGGCGCACGACTACGAATACGCACGCACACTAATATCTGAACAGAGTAGGCTGGTGATTTAATTAGAGCAATGTTTACTTTCGTAAAATCTTAGGAGTTTGGGTAAAAAATAAGAAAAGTCTTAATATTTTCATATTCATGTTTTTTAATGGAAAAATAAGACAACAGTGACCTGCGGAATATCAATACAAACATTTTGGTGTCGGATCATTATTTCATTTGGGCTATATTTACAAAGTTTCTGAAGAAATAAGTTTTTAGATATCATTATTTTACGTAATGTTTATGCAGTTTCTGGGTATTTGTTTCAAATTCCAAGACAACCAAGACCTTGTGAAAGGATCAAGCTAACCTACACTAGTCCTTTCAATGTATATGACCTATTCAGCGCCTAGCACCAGTGACTTAAAAACACGTAAATTTTCAAATTCCGCGCTGCACCCCCTTAAGTGATAACTGATATAGAATGACTTCATAGAGGTAGGAAGAGAACAACACTTTATTTAGTGTATTGGTAAAAACCAAGATGTATTGCAATCTCTTGTATCAACTTGATGGCAAGTCATTAAAACAATATTCTACGTAAACGGTCCTACTTTTTTCAACTTAGTCGGTCGTAAAAAAATCTACATAATATGTAAAATCATAAATAAACAATAAAATAAAATGAATGAAATTGCATTTTACACAGTGTAAAATAACATTTATTCTGTCAATGAACTTTGATTAGCCGAAAACAGTTGAGTATCGGGAAAGGGATGGTATCATCATCATCATCATCAGCTCATTTTATGTCCCCATTGCTGGGGCACGAGCCTTCCCTATGGATGAATATATATATAAATAAATTTAATTTAGGAAAATAAACTGAAATCTGAAATAAAATGAAAACAATGTTAAGTGTAAAAACCGAAAAGTTATAGCGTATGTTTTATTTTGTCTTATAAGAAATTTAGTTTTTAACAAATACATACATTAAAAAAAATTACCTCATCACTGCCTTCTTCCGCTGGGGGTATTTGCGATGATCCGACTTCCACTAAACCTTCTGGTAATTTGCCCTGTAAAAAATATTAATGTGGTACTCGTCTGATAGTTAGTTTTTTTAAAATTCTAATATCATAACATTATAAATAATATTATAATTCAGAAAGTATTGAACAAATTTCCACATGCTGAATTAGATTCGAATCCGGACTGGTTCTGCTGATTCTTGTTAAGCTTTCGTGGCCTCCTTGTCCTTGTTTTATCTGTGGTTTTTGAAATACAAATGTTTTATTTATCTATCTACCTCTTGTCGGCCCGGACGGAAAGTGCAGTTTTAAGTGGCTTACAAAAGTCCGGTTAAACTGTAAAGACCATCTGGAGCTACAACATACATACAACAACAGCAATCGGGCAGGTAACGAAGGCTCGTATGACCTGTCCAAAACTGAAAAATTTCTTCAATAAACAATCAACCGTATGCCATACACATAAAGTTTAAAGTCTATTGGGGACATTTGACAGTGTTGTGACTTGTGGTGGACTTGTGGCGTGTGTACCTGCACGCCGGCGTGGTTGGCGGGGTCGAGCCACAGCAGGTAGCTCCAGCACTGCTTGTAGCGGATGTCGATGCCGTGGAACAGCTCCTTGTTGCGGATGCTCTGCACCACGAACTCCACGTAGCCTGCGGAGGTACTTGATGATAAATTGATTGAGACACTTCAATTTTTATAGGTTTAAAATGATAAGACCTTTGAGACTTTGAGACTTTGAGACAGAGAGAGAAAAGGTCTTGAAAAGATCTAAAGTGTATCCGATCTAGACCTTGTATGCAGAGTTACTAAGACATAATTGTCAACTTTTGTTTGTTAAGGCGAAGGGTAAGGCACACTAGCGCTGACCCTGAAAGAGTTGACTGTCGGAACACAGCCATGATATAAATAAATGATTAACCAGGCAGACATAAACCTGTTGGCTGCCTAATAGCCATTTTTCATTTCATTCATTTTCAGTCAGTCGCTTTTTAGAAGCTGAATGCAGCGACCACACATTCCACACCGCACACTTGAAAACGTTAAACGCGGCGATTGAGTCGCTTTTCGGAAGCTCGACACAGCATCTGAACGTTACACTCCGCACACATTCGGATGCCCGGTCGCATCGATTTGCATCGAGTTGCCGATCCAGAGTCGGAAGAGTCGCTAAAACGCGCGATTCCGATACAGCGTCCGAACCGAAGGCATGAAGTCGCGAAATCACGATGCTGCATCAATAAGAATCTCACGATTTTACTGCGATCGAACGCAGAGTCGCCAAAACGTGATTCATCATCGATACAGTCGCAAAATCGCCGATCGCCGATGCTAAAAGTAGCATGTCTGCGGTGGCGCTTAAATACCCACACAATAGATTTTAATGGTTGGCGCCGTGGATCCATGCTCCTGCATATCAAAGGTAAAAACAAGCCATATTACCAACCAAACTATATTAATTGTTAGAACCCCAGCATTAGAACATCCCCTCACTCACCAATGCCGTCGATCACGGACTGCTTCTTGGTGCATAGCAGGATCTTGCTGAAGTCCGCGTACACTATGACGGAGCCAAGCCGCTTGAACTCCGCCACCAACATCAGGAACAGCTTCTTCATCAGATTGTATAGCGTCCGCCGGAGCGCTGGGTCGTACAGCAGGGAAGTTGGGGTTTTTAGCCACCTGTCGTAGAGTAAACCGGTTTTTATGATTATAATGTACATTTTAGACTTTTTTTTTCTTTTTGTTGATGGCTTCGTGCGATTAGTACACCCCTTGAGTATCTCAGTAAAGATGTGGGGCTTTACTAAGGGGGCTTTACTAAGTCCTCGAGCGGACTTCTTGAGAGAATTTGAAAAGTGACGTCGCACTGTTTTGTTTCATTTGCCAACACTCATACACACTCACGAACACTTAACGGTTAATAATCCATCATTATTTCACATTAATATTCAGTATAACACAAATTTTCGAAAATAAAACAAAACCGCAGACATAACTCTTCACTTTCCCGCCAAGAAGTCCTTTAGAGACTTCTTGGTGGGAAAGTAAATAGTTTTTTTTTTAAATATTGTATCATTTGTGTTGTGTCGAAAATTTATGTGTAACTATGATGGATAAATAACCGTTTATTATTCGTATGAAATCCGCGTTAGGTCAGCAAAATCATTGAGTTTTCTACAACTCAAGGGTATCGGAGGAATATCCCTTATCATTAATGAATCATGTAAAATCATCAAGCAAAGACTACTTTAATTTTAATTAAATTACCTACCTATAGAAATGCGATATCTGGAAGTCGGCGAACACGTTCTTGTACTGTGTGACGTCACGCAGCCACGACGCGATCATGGTGCGCAGGATTTTGAAAGCCGCGCTACACTGCGCCGTTTCGTCGTAGTTGACCGACGCGTTCGCACCTACAAGAGACGATGGATGGCGTTAGTATAAATATCACACGAAGAATAGTTATTTCGGTAAGCACAGATAGGAGGCAAAACCTTTTGAACGCGCGCGCGCGTTTTGTGATAGGCATCTTAAGGCGAAGGGTAAGGCACACTAGCGCCGCTAATGAATTTAATTTGATAAATGCTAAACTGGATTTTTTTTCAAACATTGCGGACCTTCTGACTCTAGGCAAACATCTATTATTTAATAATTGTGCACTACTGTTAGGTTTGTTTTTGTATTCATTCGCTAACACCAACAGTGACCATTGTTTGTGAACAAATGCGATAGCCCGTTTTGTGAATAAACCACGCAACAAAAAGTAGTGCACAATTATTAAATAAATACTATGGATGCTTTCCTGTTGTCGGACGGTACGCAATGTTTAAAAAAAGATCTGGTCCGTTAGTAATTGTCAAATTATCAATTGGTGGCGCTAGTGTGCCTTAACCTTCGCCTTAAGCCGACTGGCTATTTCTACTTAGGTATAACCCTCACCTGTGCTGGTCACAGCATCGTGTATGGAGGGTTGCGCAGCCCCGAAGGCAGTAGCAGCGCTGGTGCCCTCCGCCTGCAGAACGCGCGCGGCCTGCAGCAGCGCGCACACGGCGAGCGCGTCCGTCTCCAACTCCACGCACACGCTGCCGTACGCGCCGCTCGCGTTGTGGATGCAACCAGTGTTCTCTTCTACCTCGCTCACTAGTCTGAATGACAATAATTGAGTAGTTGACTAGTTACGTCTATAGAGAAACTTTTTAGCAAATGTCAAAACAATTTTTTTTGCAGAAATTGTATAGGAATGGCAAACTATAATAAAATAAATAATAAAAAGCGTTTATTTTCTCTACACAATAAGGAGTTACAAAAGGCCTAAAATATACTATTAAGATACATAGCATCCTATCATTTGTGAGAGACTGGTGCCTGAAATAGGTTTCGTGAGAAACCTGCAAATACAGGTCACCAGGACCTCGCGGACATAGACAGAATATAACTAATGGCAACATGAGTAAGATGTAAAAGAGGCGAAAAAAAAGTGGACAGTGGTCTTCTTTTGTGGTCAGGACTACTAGAGTCCTGACCACAAAAGAAGTCAGAAATTAAGTCAAACCCTAAATTGACAATTTATAAAAATAAAATAAAATATTTTTTTTTTTAGTATAAACTAAATATAAACTAAGGTAAGACTGCAGAATTTCCCAACCTACGTATGTGCGTATTGATATGGAGCGTAAACGATTTAGCGTATGTGTGAATGAGTTTGAGTGAGTGTGAGAGAGTGTTAGTGAGTGTGAGTGAATGTGAGAATGAGAAGTAGTCTGTGTGGATAGATGTGAAACTAAATCTTTTTTTTTTGTTTTTATTATATTTAGAATTATACTTATTTTAGAATTAAATTATGGAATATATTTTATAAGTTAAAAGTGTGTTATTTAGTCTGAAATTTAGACCAGGGGAATGAGTAATTCCTCAGTTGTTTTATAGTCTAGTGTTTTAAAATATTTCGAGACAGTTACCTTACAGACAGATTTTGGGAGCGGATAAATGTTTAGTGCCCGGTTTAATTTGTTGTACAAGTAACAGCCAAGAAAACAGCAAAAGTTGTGGGAAGAGGCGGTTCTAAAACGTTGGAGAGAACAAACTCTATCTTTCCTCCGTTTATGCCCTAGTAATAGCGGGTCGTACTGCAGCTCTGAGTGCTTCTTTAGGACAGTATGTAGAATGAAAGACTGTCTAACTGAGAGTACGTCCCAGTCCCTATAAAGATCAACAGTTGGGTAGCGAAAAGGTAGACCTGCAGCAACTTTTAAGATCGTACGTTGAGCTCTTTCAGCTTCGAGCAGATGGTATTTAGCGACCCCTCCCCATGCAGAAATACAGTAGTCCATAAGCGATTGACATAAGGCATAGTATACAGTCTTGATCACACGACGATCCGCTATATGCTGGAGAGTTTTGAAAATAAAAATGAGTTTACGGAGCCGAGCCACAAGGGTGTCAATGTGCGGTTTAAAAGAAAGGGTCTGATCAATAACTACTCCCAGGTATTTAACGGTGCTAGTTCTAGTGAGGTTGGGACAGTGACACATAGAGGGGTTTGGGGCACAGTTGTGGGCCGAAAGGAACAGGGACTCTGGAGGTAGATGATCAGAGCGTAAGGCAAATGTAATATAGTTCGTTTTGGTGACGTTAAGAGTAAGCACATTATGATTCAGCCATTCACTTACTATATTGAATGTATGACGTCAGTTTGGTGTTTCGTCAATTGAGTGTATATTATTCAATACTTTTTAGGTCACTTCTGTGATTCATGCTGAGTCAAATAAAAAGTAAGTAAATGTATTAAAGTGATCTTATTTAAACGTTTAATGATCTGGAATTAATTATTGCTAGTGTCAACTTCTCTATATACAACGTTATACAAGTCAACACACAGTATTCTGGTCGTCGCGATAAACCACGCAGGCGATGGCGGTGGCGATGAGGGGCAGGCTAAAAGTGGCGCAAAAACATGAAATTGGCGGGAATGGAAGGGGAAAGGGAGGCCCTTGCTCACAATATGGTATGAATGATACAGGCTAACCGTAACTGTAAAAAACATTTAACGGATAATTTAATCGCAAAACACATAATACTAATTTATTGTGTTAAAATTAAGGGGGTGCAGCGCTGAAGCAAAACTGCGAGTTTCAAGTTTCTTTATGATAGCGAGCGAGCGGCGCGTGGCAGTGGTGTGACAACGGCGCACGACTACGAATACGCACGCACACTAATATCTGTACAGAGTAGGCTGGTGATTTAATTAGAGCAATGTTTACTTTCGTAAAATCATAGGCGTTTGGGTAAAAAATAAGAAAAGTCTTAATATTTTTATATTCATGTTTTTTAATGGAAAAATAAGACAACAGTGACCTGCGGCATATCAATACAAACATTTTGATATCGAATCATTGTTTCATTTGGGCTATGTATATTTACAAAGTTTCTGAAGAAATAAGTTTTTAGATATAATTATTTTACGTAATGTTTATGCAGTTTCTGGGTATTTGTTTCAAATTCCAAGACAACCATGAACTTGTGAAAGGATCAAGATAACCTACACTAGTCCTTTTAATGTATAAGACCTATTCAGCGCCTAGCACTAGTGACTTAAAAACACGTAAATTTTCAAATTCCGCGCTGCACCCCCTTAATGTCTTGTACAGTTTTAAAAGACTAAGTTTTTAAAAAACGATTGAAATTATCCTCGTAAGTCCCCGTGTATTTATACAAGTACGAATTGAGCATAGTAGTTCAAACCTGACTTTTAAACTACATAGCACGAATAACTACCTAATGTACTTGACCAAGTACACATTTTTCATTCCCCGTTAACAGAGTAGTTATTTTTTATTTCAATAAAACCTTAAACATTTTGATGTTGTTTTTGTTATAATATAAAAGCATAGCAAACTTACAGGAGTACAAATTATTTTCATTATTTTCCTTTCTAAAAATGTGCTACAGATGCCAAACATGACGTCAAAATAATTAAAAACTAGGAAGCACTTCAAAAACTACATAAACCCTTCAATTTTTTATCTCGGTCTGAAGCACTACTCTTAGTTTGTACTTAGTATTCATATCATAATGAATAGTGGTCTTAAAAAACACAGGATTTACGAGGTTATAATACGAACAACAAATCTGTAATAGGTTATTATTAGGTCAAAAGTGCACCGTAAATTTTCGAAAAAGAGGTGACGGACTTCTTTCTCGATTTGCAGATAACCAAAGTGTTTAATTAATATTACTAGTGTTTGTTATGCTAATCAGTTACATATCTTAATGCAATACCGTTCAGTTTTAAACGCTTACCTGTTATCGTCTGTCTCTCTTCCTCCCAAGTCGGGCCGCTCAAGACTGGAGCACCACAGAACGAAGTTGTGCTTGAGGAGGTGACGCGCGTAGAACAGGTCTGCTCCGAATAGCGTCGGGTCCGCCGGCATATTGCCGAGAGGCACGTGGAAGTACCTACCGGACGATCGGAGCATTAGGTAAATATTCTACATTCTGCCAAGGCCTCGATTGTGTTATTTCGAAATTATTTCTTAAGGTTTAACTTAAATGCCCTGATACATGATTGAACAACAACGTCAATATTGATGTCCGATTTCTCCATCGTCCCCTTAGCGTTAGGTGACGCTTTTACTATGACAAACATCACCTAACATATATCAGGGGGTTACCTAAAACTTAGGGGTCGAATATGAAAATAGGCTTCAAAGCCTTAACCGATCCAAGGATCAATATGTATGTAACAAAGATTAATAACCTATCTCTGGTAAGAGATAGGCCTATCTTAGTTTAGTTACCTAGCAAACGTACCTACAAAATTTTCAGATAAATGACAGAAATAACTAAGCAACAAATCTCTAGTAGGCCTATCTCTTGCTGAGGATAGGTTATTAATTTTGGCTGTTAGTTGTTGATATACACACACAATTAAAAAGTCCGGTGATACCTGATGTAAATTTGTTAACATATATTTTTTATTTTGTGTTTTTTTTTTACATGTTGTGGTTGTCTTCTATATTTTTTGTGTTTATTGTAAAGGAAAGTGCCCTGCTATGATCGGGCATTTTCCAATATCTTTGACGACGTAAGGGAGAAAAGAGCTGGACACTTGCTGAGTTTCTTGACGGTTCTTCTAGATACAAAGATCTCCGCCCAGAGTAGACTTACGAACCGATGGCATAGTGATATTCACAAGAGCTACTTGTAGCTTAAACTGAATAAATGATTTTGAATTTTGAATTTTGAATTTTGCTGAATTGCTTACAAGGAAACAGCAAACTCTCTCCAATAGAAACAACACATACTCCATGTGATCGTAGTACTTGCACTGCTCTATGGTGAGCTGCAATAGAGCGCACTATGGCGCGCGCGCCCACCTGCTGACATTCCAGGCTTTTGTTTGCTTTTGATTACAGTTGCTGCACTCAACAACCAACTCTACGGACCTAAAATGACGTGCTACTTTCGTTCAACACTCTCTTTATGCTCCCTATACTGTTGCTCGGGCCCCGTGTACACCAGTACAGTTGCAGCACTAGTAGGGAACTGGGATACCTTGCGTGATGCTATTACTTTAAGAAACCTTTTGACGGTGTTTTGATTTCACGGGTTGAGGAACCTTCAAGTTTATCGCCGCTCCAATATACCTGGTGGCGCTGTAAAGGCTGTCTGAGACCAACAGCAAACGCTATCTAAAAAGGAAAAACCGGTCAAATGCGTGTCGGGCCACGCGCAGTGTAGGGTTCCGTAGCCCATCTCAATAATGCGGACTCTGTGAAGAGGGCTTTTATGAACATTTGTTTAACGATGGCTCATATACTTAAACTAGATACTACCGGTTTCATACACCTGACAACGTTATTTAAGTAGTTCCCAATGAGGAATTTGTACTGCGCCAAGTACATTTTATAAGTTGATCGACTGTTACTCGTAAACTTGTAAAGCCTACTTAGCTGTGATAGTGAGGTGGTAACCTAAAAAAAATATTTTTCAAAATTTTACAGACAGACAGACAGACATGGCGAAACTATAAGGGTCCCTTGTTGACTACGGAACCCTAAAAACGGTGTGCTCTCGCAGCAGTATTTGCTTGTATGCGCCAGCAGCTGCCACTGTCGTCAAGTTAGCGATGGTTTCTCAAAGTTTAGCAGATACGCTGGAATACCAAATAAGCACATTTCTTACCTGCACTGCTCAATAGTGAGTTGCAACACCGCGTCGAGGTTAAGGTAGTGGCGCACTATAGCGCGCGCGCCCACCCGCTGCCACTCCAGACTGTTGTATAGAGTTTCCACGTCGCGAACGTGAAGCGGCACCATCGGAAACTCAGACAGACCTGCACACCGAGGGACAGACGAATAAGTTAGCGAAATTAACACTAGCAAGTGCTTACCATGGCGAGTGCTCTGAAGAGCTCTTTGCCTCATCCCACCTTCTCCCTTCCTTCATAGGAGTACACGTGCTGCTCTTCGGAGTCACCGCTTCACTGTCTCAAATATCCCATCGCGCACAAAGAAATTTGGTGAATCGTTTCTTTGTCGCAACTCCAAAAGATGGAATAGTCTACCAGCACGTTTTCCCTCCTTCCTATGATATGGGGTCCTTCAAACGAGGCGCGAAGAAGCACCTTGTGGGCCGGCAGACGGACTTACACAAACAGTCATTTCTCCAATAGACTTTGAACGTTATGTGTATGGCATATGGTTGAGGAGCTCGATGGCGCAGTGGTTAACGCGCCCGGTCTGCGAGTGCTGAGGTTAAACAACTTTCGCAAAGGCCGGTCATCGGATGGGTGACCAAAAATGTATCATCTCGAGCTCCTCCGTGCTTTGAAAGGCACGTAAAGCCGTTGGTCCCGGCTGCATTAGCAGTCGTTAACAACAACCAATCGCAACCGCACTGGGCCCGCGTGGTGGTTTATGGCCCGTTCTCCCTATCCATCCATAGGGAAGGCTCGTGCCCCAGCAGTGGGGACATAAAATGAGCTGATGATGATGATGATGATGATATGGTTGAACATTTATTGAAGAAATTTGACAGTTTTGGATTGGTTGACATGCAGGCGCCTGTACCTACGGCGGGTTCATGTAACCGTATCTGTGGTCTAGTGGTTAAGACCACCGGTTTAGACCCAGAGGTCCCGGGTTCGATTCCCAGCGGTACATGTTTGTGTACTCGGTTTGGTTGGTGGTAGGGCTTGTTGGTCCGCCTGGCTAGCTACCACCATCTTATCTAAATATGTCGCCATAACATCAATGTTAGTAGCATTGTTGTGTTCCGGCAGCTAGAGATAAGATAGCCAGTGCCTCACCAGTTGAGGATCGCGAGTGAAGTGCGCTACCATCATTGTCCTAATCATCACTTAACATCGGGTCAGATCAAGGTACAGTGCTTACCCGTAAAATATTAAAAACTAGCTGACCCGGCAGACTTCGTACCTTTGACAGTTTCCATCATTGAGTTAAATATATATCAATGGTTTCCATGACAATGACTGAGTGAATGACTGAGTTGGAAAGAGACCTTAGTGCAGCCAATCACCAGATTTCTCAACTTGTTGAGTCGCAGAAACAGCATGAAGTGGATCAGACACAATCATTATTTGATGAGCTTATAGCATCACCTGGTGGAATATCACTACAGGAATTTCCGCAAACTAACCAAAAAACTAGTATTAGCAAAATTAAAATTAAAAAGTATGTAAAAATTAATAAATTTATAAGGAAAACTGAAAAGTTGATAAAGAAAAACGACTGTTTTTATAAAAACATTGCTCTTAGAAAGGAACGTATTAGCCTTATTGATTCCTTAGATATATATAACAGTAAATTGGTGGAAAGTAGGCGGATGTATGACCGAGACACTAAACAATTACAAACTGATATCCAACAGTTACACGAGTCACTTGACATAATGACCAAGAAATATTCACTATCTCAAAAACAGATTGAAGAACATATCAAATCAGCCACAGAGTTAGTAGATCTGTGCAAGTACAATGCTGATCGGTACAACTCATTAATTAATAATGAAATTAACATAAACAAAGAGTCTTCATCGCTGAACTCTAATATTCAGATAAAGTCACAAAACTTGTCTGTTTTGGTTCCCAGTCCTACCTCTGCCTCTCCTCAAACAATTCATAAACCTAAAACAATTCATAAACCTAATGTAACTAAATTAGTAAGAAAAACAGTTATGTATTCAGATAAACTTGGTCAGGGCTTAGGGTTGCTTATGAATGCAAATCTTAACCATTCAATGACCAATATTTGTACCCCAGGTCAATCATTTAATGCTATAGTAAATAACATATCACAGGTTTCACTGAATAGTTCCACAAATGTTATTGTGTTGTGTGGTGACAGTTCACATACTAGGAAACGTGACATTATAAATAATTTTAATATTTTGATAAAACTGCAATCAGATACGAATTGCAGGTTAATAGTTAGCGCTTTTCCCTATTGTACAAATTTAACCTGGGAACAAAATAAGCGCATTTATGACTTAAATTTATTACTATTTAATTTGATTTGTCGTCATAGTGACACTATTTTATATTTCGATATTAATAAATTTATTAATAACTTTACTTTGACGTCAGATACTATGTATCTTTCTAAGAAATGTAGGACTCAGATAGCTATCTTGTTAGCTTTTAATATACATGATACAGTTATAGGTGGTATAACTAAGTCTTTTCATGATAATAACTTAATCATTAGTAGTTCTACTAATGCAACTTTTACACCTAGTAATAAGGTAACCTCAGATTTAAACTGAGGTCTAAGACAAAAGCCAAGCCCACATCCATTACTATTGTACATCAAAATATTCAGGGTTTGGCTGGCAAGGACTTAGAATTAGAATTATTAGCAAAAAGTCAGGTAATTCATGTATTTTGTATAACGGAGCATTGGTTAAGAAGTCATGACACATCGTTCCATGTGAATAATTTCCAACAAGCAAGCGCGTACGTGCGAAGCTCCGCTATTCACGGCGGTTCTCTAATATTAGTAAAAAGCAATATTAAATACAAAAATCGCAACGATATTGTAGACCTATCAGTGGAGCGTAACATTGAACTATCGTGTGTGGAGTTCAATAGTTTTGTAATAGTGTGTGTATACCGACCCCCATCGGGCAATTTCGATATTTTTGAATCAGTAATGGAAGACGTACTTAGAAAATTAAAATTAAAAAAGAAATTTGTTTTAGTATGTGGAGATTTTAATATAAATATTTTAGAAAACACTTCAACGAGTGTTCGTCTTCTTGCCTTATTTAAATGTTTTAATCTTTTAAATTTATTTCTTGAACCCACTAGAATAACTTCACATTCTGCCACTTGTCTCGATAATATTTTTACAGACTATGACCCTGTTTCCAAGTCACTCATTAGTAATCTTACGTCTGACCATTGCGGTTTGAAGGTGACCTATGATTTTGATATTAGGGATGAACCAAAACTAGTGAACTGTAAACCAGTTACAAAAGAGCGAGTGGAGTGTTTCAAAAATAGTATAGCTTGTAAAATTAATGCATTACCCTTTGTACAAGAGGATCCAGATGTACTTTATAGTAATCTTTTTAACTTAATCAAGACCGAATACAACCAGGTGTTTACACCAAAAACAATAAAAATTACTCATAAACTTAAGTTCTGTGACTGGGCCACGACTGGTATATATAAAAGTAGAAATAAATTGTATGATTTATATAGTTTAAAACAATATAACCAAAATGTTAATTTTACGGAATATGTAAAGAATTATTCGAAAATGTTTAAGAAAGTGTGCATAGTAGCAAAATCTAATTACATTAAAGAAAAAATTAAAAAGTCTAACAATAAAATTAAAGCCACTTGGGACATTATAAACCGTGAAACAGGTAAATTTAAACCACGGGATAATACTTTCACTTTAAAAGTAAATGACAATTTAGTTAATTCAGACTCACAAATTGCTAATATTTTTGATGATTTTTTTGTAAATATACCTGTAACAACAACGTCAAATTTAGATTCATCACCAGAAGTTGCACAAACTTTACTCAAAAAATATGTACCAAAATGTAATCTTTCTTTTCAATTTAAATACACTGATTCAATTAATATTATTAAAACATTCAAATCGATAAAAAGAACTGTAAATCGATAAAAAGATCTATCGATGGTGTGCAAAAGCTATGTCAAAATGCGGATATTATGGCGCTTCAGGAAACATGGCTTTTCCCGCATGACCTATCGTATCTTGGGACGGTGGACAACGAGTTCGGCAGCGCCGGCACATCCGCAGTGGACACAACTGCAGGCATGATTACGGGCCGGCCTTTCGGTGGAGTCGCTTTGCTGTGGAGAAGAAGCTCTTTTTCGTGTGTTAAAGTGATCGAGTGCTCAAATCCGCGTATTTGTGCTATACTGATAACGCTTCGCGACTCCCCTATTCTTGTGTGTAGTGTTTATATGCCTTGCGACTGTTGCGAAAGTCTAACGGAGTTTACAGACTGCCTTAGTGCGTTAAGTGCGATAATTGAAGAGTGTGGCGTGCGGTCCGCATTCTTGTTAGGTGATTTTAATGCTCACCCAAATGAGTTATTTTTTAACGAGATGGACAATTTTTGTGCGGACCAGTCATGGACTTGTGCGGACGTGAGTAAACTGGGCATTGATTCTCAAACTTTTACTTATGTTAGTGATGCGCATGGCAGCAGAAGGTGGCTAGACCACTGCTTAGTTACGGAGGCAGCTTGGCAGTGCGTTACTAGTGCTGCGGTCAAGTATGACTCATACTGGTCTGATCACCTTCCGTTGTTGATTACTTGTAATTTAAATTTATTGCAAAGAAATTTCTCAACATGTAAATCTGTTATAAATAAAATAAAATGGGGGGAACGATCCCAAGGTCAAATCGATAGTTATCATGAAATATGTAATAATGAATTAAAATTGTTTGACTTTCCTAGAGATTTCCAAGTTTGTTGTAAAGGGACCTGTAATAATATAACACATAGACGCCTAATCGACGACATGTATGATCGGGTGGTTTCAGTCTTATCCAATGCGGCAACTGTAACTTGTGAAATGAAAAGTAGTAAAATGTCTAAAGGCCTGAGAGGGTGGAATTTACATGTTAAGGAGGCTTATAGTAGAGCTAGGTCTGAGTTTCTTTTGTGGGTAAGGTACGGTCGACCTAGAAGTGGGACCCTTTATGAGGCGATGGTAAATAGTCGCAGAATTTTCAAGGCAAGATTGAAATGGTGTCAAAACCACCAAGAACAATTAAAAATGGATGCGCTAGCTACCTGTCATAGTCAAGGAGATTTCAAAAATTTTTGGAAATCGACTAATAGGCTAAACTCTCGACCTGGCCTGCCTACTGTCATAGAGGGTGTTAGTGAACCCAAAGATATAGCTAACATGTTTAAAGAGCTTTTCACTATTAAGTCTCGCTTGGGACCAGGGACCCCGCCTTGTGTAAAGTGTACGAGGGTGACCGATGCTGGGACTAATCGTGACCAAATGAATAAGCTAGTTACAGCCAAAGATGTTGCCAAAATAATTAAGTCAATGACCAGGGGCAAGTCACCCGGTCAAGATAGCCTCAGCGTCGAGCACCTTCAGAACGCGGGGCCCCACCTTTCTAGGGTACTCGCAATGCTCTTCAACATATTTTTGGTACATTCATACTTGCCACAAGACTTAATTAAGACCATTGTAGTTCCTATTACTAAATGTAAGACGGGTGACGTATCGAGCAGGTCCAACTACAGACCCATTTCGTTGGCAACGATTATCGCCAAAGTGCTTGACGGTGTGCTGAACTCTCAGCTGGATTGTCACTTAAAAATTCATGACCTTCAGTTTGGCTTTAGGCCACAGCTGTCAACGGAAAGTGCAATCCTGAGCCTGAAGCGCACTGTCAGGTACTATACGGATAGAAACACATCTGTTTATGCTTGTTTCTTGGACCTTTCCAAGGCGTTCGACCTGGTCGTTTACGAGATCCTATGGGATAAACTGAAAGAGATTGGCTTGCCTTCTGAAACCATATCGCTTTTTCGTTTTTGGTATGAGAATCAGCTGAACTGTGTCAGATGGGCGGACGAGTACTCGGACCCCTATAGGTTAGAATGCGGTGTCAGGCAGGGGGGATTGAGCTCCCCCAAGCTTTTCAACCTTTATGTAAACGCGCTTATTGAGGGGCTCAGTAGTATGAAGATAGGGTGTCATATCAATAACGTATGCGTTAACAATATTAGCTACGCGGACGATATGGTCCTGCTGGCCCCATCAGTTAATGCCATTAGAAAAATGTTAGGTCTCTGTGAAACATATGCGATCGCCCATGGGTTAGTGTACAATTGCAGGAAGAGCGAGTACATGGTTTTCAAGTCCGGCAATAGACTTCCTGATTTTGTACCCCCCATCAGACTATATGGATCCCCTCTTGATCGAGTCAGGCAGTTTAAGTACCTAGGCCATATAATTACAGAGGATCTAAAAGACGACATTGATATGGAGAGAGAGCGCAGGGCGCTGTCGGTTAGGGCCAACATGTTGGCTCGCAGATTTGCTCGATGCTCTGCACCTGTAAAGGTCACGCTTTTCAAAGCCTACTGTACCTCTTTTTACTCGGGCAGTCTGTGGGTTAACTACACGCAAAAATCGTACAGCACCTTACGCGTTCAGTACAATAATGCTTTCAGGGCATTGTTAGGGCTGCCGCGATATTGCAGCGCTTCCAGCATGTTTGCGTACGCAGAGGTCGACAGTTTCCCGACCATCATTCGTAAAAAAGCAGGCTCACTTTTGAAGCGAGTTCGCGGCAGCAGTAACAACGTCCTGCAAGCAATTGCCGATAGTGGGGACTGTCCATTTATCGAGCACATGTGCCAAATTACACGCTCAAAATTAAAAATTATTTACTAACATAGGTATTAAGTCTTTTTGTTACTAACATTTAATGGACTTTATGTTGTCTGATTAATAAACATTTTTATTTTTATTTTTTTTTTATTTTAAATCACTTAGAATGAAAAACACGAGTGATTTATGGGGTATATCTGTTAAAACAATTAAGTAAATTAAGTAGTTAATTAATTTTATTGCACCGTATCTCGCTGAAATTTTTAATAACTGTGTCGATAAAGGAATCTTTCCTGACCTTATGAAGTTTAGTAAAGTTATACCTTTATTCAAATCAGGAAACAAAGAAGACCCCAGTAACTATCGGCCCATTTCAATATTACCGGCGCTAAGTAAAATCTATGAAAAAATTATACTCGAACAGTTGATGACATATTTTAACACAAACAACCTTTTACATAGTAAGCAATATGGCTTTACTAAGGGTCGTTCTACTACTGATGCAGGTGTTGCTCTAATAAAACATATATTTGATGCCTGGGAGGAGTCTCAAAACGCTCTTGGAGTTTTTTGCGACTTATCCAAGGCTTTCGATTGCGTTGAGCACCGGACTCTGGTGATGAAGCTACATTATTACGGTCTTAAAGATTTTGCTCTAAAATTAATACAGTCATATCTTTGCTCTAGAACACAAACTGTCGATATAAATGGTACTAAATCATCTGGTTCTAATGTAAAAATGGGAGTTCCACAAGGGTCGATTCTTGGTCCTTTTCTATTCTTGATTTATGTTAATGACTTGCCATTCTTTGTAGAGAACTTCTGTGAAATCGTATTGTTTGCAGATGATACTTCACTCATTTTTAATGTAACTAGGTGTAGGACTAATTATGAAAATGTAAATAAAGCTCTTTCGGAGGTACTCCGTTGGTTTACTATTAATAATTTACAGCTTAACGCTAAGAAAACAAAATGTATTAAATTTATATTACCAAATGTCAGAAATGAACCAATTGATATTAGAATAAACGGTGATCAATTAGAATTGGTGGATTCTACAGTCTTTTTAGGCATAACCCTTGACTCAAAACTTCAATGGAATCCTCATATATCGAAATTGGCCGGTAAACTCAGTTCTGCTGCTTATGCCATTAGAAAAATTAGGCAGTTAACAGACGTTGAAACTGCTAGAACAGTTTATTTTAGTTATTTTCATAGTGTCATGTCGTATGGCGTCCTACTGTGGGGAACAGCGGCTGATATTGAAACTATATTTATTCTACAGAAACGAGCAATAAGAACAATCTATAAACTAGGATCACGAACTTCCTTAAGAAATCTTTTTAGGGAGATTGGTGTCCTGACAGTTGCATCTCAGTATATTTATAATTGTATAGTTTTTGTACGTTGCAATATCAACTCCTTTACTAAACATGGTGACGTACACAATTTCAATACTAGAAATAAGACAAAACTTGTAATGCCACTGTTCAGGTTACAAAAGGTTCTTGGTTCTTTCTTGGGGCAAGGTATACACTATTACAATAAAATACCAAGTACTGTACTAGATTTACCTTTAGATAAGTTTAAAAAACATGTGAAATCTTTATTACTCATAAAAGGTTATTATACAGTCAAAGAATATTTAGATGATAAAACAGCCTGGTTATAATAAAAACAACATTATACTCTAGAATCATCATAATAAAATTAATTTATATAATTTGTATACTGATATGATAGCCTTTATCAACAGTGTCCTACAAATAACAAACAGCGTTGCGTTAAATAGATCACTAAGTTTTTTTTTATTTAGAGTATCTTGAGTGTGTCATGCTCTCTTTACTGTCTCTACGGTGGTGGCGTGTGCGTCGGGTCGTTACGTTCCCTAAAATATGGTTGAGCGAAGCGATGGCTGATTCATATGTCATACTCGTGAACGGGTGCCGCCTGTGGAGGCTGGTCTGCTCACGCTTACTTATCTTATTTTTAGTATTTTTCACTATAATTTGACTTTGTTTTTCTTAAACAATTTTTGACTTCTACGATAGTACTGTAGTGGTACTGTATGACATTGTGGAAATTGTAACTTTTACCTGATGTAAATTTGTTAGCGTAGATTTTTTATTTTGTGTTTATTTTTTTATTTTTTTACATGTTGTGGTTGTCTTCTATATTTTTGTGTTTATTGTAATGGAAAGTGTCCTGCTATGATAGGGCATTTTCCAATATTTTTGACGCTGTAAGGGAGAAAAGAGCTGGACACTTGCTGAGTTTCTTGCCGGTTCTTCTCAGTACAAGATCTCCCGCCCAGAGTAGACTTACGAACCGATGGCATAGTGACATTCATAAGAGCTACTTGTAGCCTAAACTGAATAAATGATTTTGAATTTTGAATTTTGAATTTTGAATTGACAACAAAACAAACAAATCATTTTTTAATGGAAAATTAAATTTTCGTTTTTAGTTTTTTTTTTCAATATAGTCTATGTTACACAGCGCTAATGTAGCATTCTAATGGTGTAAGAATTTTTTAAATCGGTCCAGTAGTTTTTGAGTTTATTCGTTGCAAACATACATACATACAGAAATACAAAGGTTTCCTCTTTATAATATTAGTATAGATAAAAAATCTGACCGGGCATGACGGCTAGCAGCGCGGCGGGGGACAGCGCGCTCTGCACCGCCAGCAGCGTGGGCCCGCCGCGCTCGTCCTTGTACCGCTGCAGCGCGCGCTGCACCCCCCGCCACACTGCGCGCTGTTCCGTCTCTACAGATATCTCCCATGTCAACTCGGGCCCGGGTAGGGTGCTCTCGTCGGTGCCAACGTTTATTCTGTAAAGCGCAGAAGTTACATGTAGATACTTGACTTAATTTTTCAACAAAAAGATAACAGAAATGAGCTTCTGCCGTAATATATTCGGGACGTTGTTCTTTAGGTAAGTAAGTGTAGAGCCTATTACACTGTCCCACTTCTGGGCAAAGACCTCCGCCATTGGAACCAGGTCAACGCTACAATTGATGGGTATTGGCTTCTACCCATTTAGACCGACCAGGCATTTGTGTGTGGTTGTAAATGATACTTTAAAAGTATGATATTAGGGTACATCTATATAATACTCTTAGAGGTGTTATAACACCGGGTCGGACTAAGTGGGTAAAGCGGAGGTCGTAGTACACTTCTGCAGCGGCCAAACAAGCATCGATAGACGAACGTGAGAATGTGAAGCACACATACGTGAGTCTATCAACGCCTAGTTACGGTCGAGCTTTGTATCGTACCTATTTGTTCCAAAATAACTAATTTAACTTATTTTTCACTGTAGTAAATTTTATATTATTTCGTTTCTAAGGGATGTCTCTTACTTGAGATTGAACTTATAATAATTATGTTATTTGCATGTAGTGGTACCTACAAGTAAAGCATTACTCATTTTTTGTAAGATGCAATGTATGTTCTAGTAAGTTTCTGTGTAATTGCTTTGTTGGTTACCCCAATAAATTAATAAAATATAATAAATAAAAATAAATAATGCGCGGAAATTCAAACTCAATCTAAGTAGGTTTGTACCTGCCAAATGTCAGGTTTGTAATACCAGATATTCCTTGATAAGTCTGACAGTGATATTATTATACTTAAGCCATTGAATTTTAATACTTACATGTCTTCTACCAGTCAACAAAAAAATGCATTATCGAGCAACATAAATTTATTTCATCACTTTAAATCTTGAAGTTTATCAATGTATTGTTTAAGTGTATTTTTTTGGTAGCTGGTAAGTTAGGGACTTTTTCCCGCCACAGTATTAATGCGTCGCCATGTCTTGTACGCCAAGCATGCAATTCAGAGTAAAAATTTGCAACAGGAATAGGGATTCAAAATTTTTTAAACTACAAGTATTGTCGATCATTGCCGTCGTTGGCATACAGCCCGCTATCTCTTGTCGATTATAGCCGACTGTGGCGGTCAAAAGGTAAAACAGATAAATAAATAAATGAAATATGCGTGAGTAAGGATTAAATATATAAATAAACACTAACTTGGCGCTCCTCTCCGTGGCGTAGAGCGTGTTCAAATTGGGCAGCTGGTTAGTCTTCACCGTGTCCAGCACAAACATGTGGGCGCGCTTGCTGGGGCCCAGGATCAGCGCCCACATGCTGCGGCTCGAGCTCAGCGACGAGTGTTGGTACAAATAGATGTGCTTAATTGGAGACACGCCGTCCTACAAACGATATAGTAGCATAAGAATAAACAATAACACAGTAGAACGGAAACTCTCGCTCCGGACAGGCTCAAATTCAAATTCAAATCCAAAATTATTTACTGCATGCCACATTGGTGTACATAGTAATTAAATCAATAGGTACAAAAGGTGTCAAAATAAACAATGTAGCGCCCCGTAAGGGCATAACAATAACAGAGGGAATACACTTATGTACTACAGTTGAATTTTAAATACAAATTTATTTTTTATTTATTTTTCTCCCCCACCTGAGCTTTCCGGATACTGGCTGACTTTCTCTAGCGGCACTAGCTAGGTACATTAAATTTTTAAATGCGAGAATTTAAATACTAAAAAAAATGAATTTAAAATTTAAGGATCTTCATATAATTGTTATTTTAGAGTAAAACATGTTGTTCATAAATAAATAAGTTAGTTATAATTCAAATATATATTTTTTGTAATACAATTAGGTGTGTATTATCATTATTATTATTTTATTTTATCATTAAAGAATTCATTAATATCATAGTAGCATTTTTTAATTAGGAATTGTCTCAACAGATTTGTAAAAGAAGGTATAGTGTCAGAATTTTTTATATAATTTGGAATATTATTATATATTTTTATTGTCATGGAGTGTGGGCCTCAAGGTCACGATATGAGAGTAACTGTTAAACAGAATGCTCAGGCGGGCTGTCACGGCCGGCGTCACCGCACGAGCGTTTGCCTGTTTGTGCATTCCGTACGATTTTGGAAACCAATTACAATGGCGCCTAGTTATTGGTGTGTTTTTGGTTGTACAAACAATTCAAAAACGATGGCACACTTGAGTTTTTTTAGTTTGCCCAAAGATGATGAGAGGTAAGTACACACGGCGGCAGATCCCCTACAGAATCCCTACCCAAAACTGTCAAATTTCTACAATCAATTTTGAACTTTAGTGTTTAGTTATAAGGATAAATATTCATTGGAGAAATTTGAAAGATTTGGGTAGGTTGATCTGCCGCCGACTGTACCTAATATTTGCCTGTATCTGTGTTGTTATTTTATATTTGTGGGTAAGTAAGTAATACTTACTTAAATGGCTTAATTTGGTATGGTACTTACTACAACTTATTATTTATAAATATCTATGTAGGTAGGTACGTAACATAATAATTTATAAATCTCATATAACTAGAATAAAATAATTCATTTCAAATTAATAATAATTTCAAAGTAAAGAAAAACTTATATTTTAGCGATATTACGATACGATTTTATGATAAACAAAAGTGTTCGCGCCAGAAACGCGACGGTGCACTCATCTAAATAAAAAGTTGCGCCGGACAAGCCGACGGCGGCGCTAGTGTATGCAGACGAACCGCGCGACCTACACTCCGCTGCATAGTTCACGTGCAGCGTTCATTCCGCTCTCAGTTCTCACCAATCGACCCGCCCGTGCGTCACGTTTTACCATCAGCTCTTCGCTCAAGAACCTCCTAGAACTGAATACTCGTGAATTGCCTACCAGCCGGTGCGCGTGTGTGTGTGTGCGCGAAAGGCGACTTCTACCAGCATCAGCTCCATCGCCGTGACGGTCGTGTCGTGGCCACGCCGTCAACGTCAGCTCGCCAAGTAAGTCCCATATCTCCCTATTCCTCCTTAATCCACTCAGCCCACGTCGCTGTAACGGCTGCCTTCCCGGCAGCCGACATAAAGTTTAGTGAAAAATTAGTACATTCAGACGTAACTAACCTGTTTTTGCAAGTAGGGTTGATGAGCCACACTCTTAAATTGAATTTGACTTAGCGTAAAAGAATCCATTATGTTCGACCCGAATTGTATAAGCCTGAAATAAAACAACATTATGTGACAAAAATTAAACGAATCCATCTACACATCAAAGCCACAAGTTTTTGGAATAATGTTTTCTGAACGATCGATATTAATAATCTCATATTATGATATCAATGCTCCCATTCGTTTTCGAAGACACCGGTAAATATGTTGACACAAAAAAATCTCAAACGGCATGTATCTGGTATGTATGATAATACCATTCTATTCTATATTATAGAATGTGCCGCCGACCCGAACTTTGTGTGGGAGAGCAATCCTAACGAAAGATTAAAATTCCATACCGCCTTGCTTCCTGTTGGTCCACCGCACAAATGCAGCCAAGTTGCACAAGCACCCGGAACTCCAGACTCATCTGCGTTTCGTAGATTCCTTCGATCTCTGGTGTGGACAGTTCGCCCATCAGTTCTCTACAAGTGGAATTAGTGGATTCATGAGTTTGACATTAAATTTTACAGCCAAATACGTTATACGTTCTTGCAACATTGGATTTACGGTAAAACATATATTGTTTGTGGACTAATAAGGGATCGAAAGCTTCGTGCACTGCAATATAAAGCTCTTTTGACCAAAGCAGATGAGCTAGAACACTTTGTTTGTTTGTTAGTTTTTACTTTTGTTTAAACCAGGGCTTGGAATACCTTGGAATATATATTTTCAATAACCGGTACCTTTGACTTTAATAAAGTACCGGTAACGATTTGATCCTGGTATTAATAATACAGGTTAACCGATGAGTACCGGTATGTAGTATAGTAGTAAAATATCGGTGTTATACAGAAATAATACAGGTACTAATACTAGTACCAGGTAACCAAATTTATAAGTGAAACTGAGTATATAAAATGAGTGGCGTTTGAATTGGCTAACTGCACGCGTTGCGCTCTCGTCTCGTTAGTTTGCCTGTTTATGTTCACGTCGCGCAGCCGCAGTGTACTGCATATCACATGAAAAACAGACAGGCAACGTCGCAAGTTTTTAAAAAAAAATTATTTATTAAACAAAACTTATCACAATATTACAAATTATTAGTGCAACAGAAACCAGAAAGTTTTATTCGTACACTAAGATGTTGTTTACACATTTCGTACGTAAAAACTAAATTGGTAGGTAGGTAAGTACAGTATTGTCTTGAAGGCGGTAAGCACAGAAAATAAAATCAGAAAAACAACTAGGCATAGATACAATAACCAAAATCTCATGCGCATCTAGCTAGACAAACATTGCCGACAGTGTCCGAGCCGCCCGTCGTGCGATCACAAACAAATAGATAAGCCGTAGGTTAGATCACCCACTCAAAACCGATATTTTTGAGGTACTATACCGGTACTCATTGAAGAATCGGTATCCAGGAACCGAGATGGAAAATACAGGTACTTACCGTTATGATTATACCTATATTTTCGGTACCGGTTGCAAGCCCTGGTTAAACTCACTCTTGAGGCTTTCCATACAGTTCGAGCATGGTGTAATGGTAGATGCAGCACTAGGTAAAATCGCCGCAGTATTTTGTAGCTTTTGCGAGCGTATTGGTTGATTTCGTTTAAAACTAAGAAACGGAGATTGCGTTAACTACTTGATAAGTTACAAATGGCATGGCAGGGACAGGTCTCTTAACCCCTTCAGGGGTTTTTAAGGGGTTTTGAGAAGGGGTTTCCTTTCCAAACCCGTTGCGCATTAGAAGCCGTTCAATTCAAAAGAATAACCCAAAGGATAGCAATTGAACGGGTAACCCTTTGGTTACTCTTTCAGAGGAAGAGCTATTACTGTTTGACGTTAGATCGATCGCTGCGGCAGGCAGCGGCGGTGCACTGTATTTAAATAATTATTTTCCGAATTGCCGCAAAATCACAGGGCAGTTTTACAGTGTTATAGTTCTTAAAGTTATGAACATATTACGTTCCAAATTAACTTGGCAAGTAATAAGGAAGTGAGAGAGATTAAACCTTTTGGTTACCGTTCTGATAAGATTACCAAGTTTTAAGTAAGTAAGTAAGTAAGTAAGTAACTTTTATTTCACACCACAATCATATGCACAGTAATATAATTACAAAAAATAGAGTTATACAACTTACAGATTGTGGCGGGCCGATACCTGAACTAGGAAGTTTCCCGTAAATACAGGTTATCGACCCCCCACCCCAAGCAATGGTCAGAAAAATAGGTTCTTATAATTAATTGTTACAATAGTTTCCTTTTTTCTTTACAAGGGAGACGATAAAGCCACAATAAGTGCTCAAAAGTAAATTAAATATCGGAAAATACATATTTATGCTTATAATTACTTATTTTATGGTTCACAATGCCAAACTTTTGATAAATTATACATACATACATTAATCTTTTGATAGTAAAATATGAGTAAATAGATATATGATTGCGAAGGTAGAAACAATTTAACAGGTAATTAAATACTATGTTGTGTTGGTGAGTGTAAGCTGGTAAGATCTGCTGAAGTAAGAGAAATCTAATGCAAATCAATAACCGATACATTTTATGAATATTTTAAGTTCTTTTATTTTATTTTATTGGATAGGTGTCAGAAGTTGTTCCGTTGCAAGGTAATCAAGGGGTTTTAATTTATCTTTTAGAGTTATTTTTAGACTATTTTTATTCATGCTAAGTATTTGGTACTTGTCATTGAAAAGCCGGTAAAGAAATGGCCCGGAGTAGATTACTTGGCGTCGAGCGAAGGTCGAGTTAAAATTGGGGATAGTTGTGCGAATTCGCCTTTTGTGTGTAGGAAGTAGGGATGGGTCGATTGTCTTGTGGTGTCGAAGGATTGAGTTATATATAAACAATTGTCTAACAGGGAGCAAATTTGCCTCCTCATATAACTTACACGTTGGGTATTTCCTAGGTTTACGTAACATGACTTTGATAACAGCTCTTTGCGCTCTTTCAATCTCCAAGAGATGGGTTTTAGCTGCACCACCCCATACCGGAATGCAATAGGTCAAAAGCGATTGGCAAAGAGCAAAGTAGATTTTAGTCATGAGACTCAAATCAGCTGATTCACGAAGATTTTTAAAAATGTGAAGCAGTTTCCGAACCCTTTTACTAAGGGCAGAAATATGCGGTGTCCAACTTAAATTTTTATCTATTATGATTCCCAGGTATTTGTGGGTATTTGTTTCAATTAGATAGGGGCAGTCACAGGAAGAATCAACACAGTCCAAGGCACACCCAACAGTATGTGCTTTTAGGTTAAAATGAGTGGGAGGTTTCGTAGCATCAGAAATTCTAAAACAAATAAACTTAGTTTTTGGGACATTGATGGTTAGAAGGTTCTCGCTTAGCCAACCCAAAACCTTTTTAAGCCCACGTTCAGCATATTCTTGGACTTGAGGCCATGTTTTGCCACGAAAGATGAGAGCGGTATCGTCAGCAAAAGCAAGCGCACTGCCGTTGTCAATATGGATATTGCAAAGATCATTTACGTAAGCCAGAAATAGGGTGGGTCCAAGTGTACTACCCTGCGGTATCCCATAGGTAATATGGGAACTGGAACTAACCGTAGCGGACACTTTAACAACTTGACTTCTGTTTGTTAAGTAGTCAAGAAACCAATCATGCACAGTCCCTCGTACTCCAAGATGGTCTAGTTTTTGTAAGAGTAGTGGAATAGAAACTGTGTCGAATGCTTTTTTTAGGTCCAGAAAGATGGCTAGACATCTTTCACCCTTGTCTAAGGTCTTTGAAACTACTTCCGAAAGTTTAGCAACAGCATCTTCAGTATTTCTGCCCGAACGAAATCCATACTGGTTGTCGGATAGCAATCGCTTACTTTCCAAGAATTTTGTGAGACGAAAATTTACCACCTTTTCAATGATTTTACTGATTGTGCTGAGTAGAGAAATAGGCCGATAGTTCGACACTTCTTCGCTACCACCACCCTTATAGACAGGGACGACCACGGCTTGTTTGAAAATGGCTGGAAATATGCCAGTGGAGAAGCTTAGATTGCACAGATGGGCTATCATAGTGCACAAAACTTTGTGGGAGTTTTTTATGATGATGGTAGGTATGGAGTCTATACCTGGCGCACTGTTAGACTTGAGGCTAAGAATGATCTTGTCAATTTCTAAATACTCTGTTGGGTTCATATACATTGAATGGACATTGAATTTAGGAGTATTAGTTAGGGAATTGGGTTCAATAATATTTTGATTTTTCAATATGTCTGATGCGAGTTTTTCGCCAATAGATGTAAAATAATTATTAACCAATTCAAGAGAGTCTTTTGGTGATGGTAGCAAAGTCAGTAGTGTAGCGGCTGGAGTCCGGTTGATTTTTATATTGCATAATTCTTTTACTGTGTCCCAAGTTCCTTTATTATTATTATAATTTTCACTAAACTTTTTCATGTAATAATTATGTTTTAACGATTTTACTGTCTTATTGCATGTATTACGATATTGTATATAGTAGTTTTTTAAACCAATATCATTTGGTTTCCTTTTAACAATTATGTGAAGGCGGTTTCTCTTCTGAAAACATTTAATTAAACCAACAGTTATCCACGGTTTTAGTGGTTTTTTCCTTTTAGTGAAGGTAAATGTTTCACTATGACGGACAATTAGATCTTGAAGTGTTTCGATTAGGGTCTTGGCGGCTAGGTTCGGATCGTTAATTGACAGAAAAGGATTCCAATCTTTTGTTTTTATAGCTGTTTCTAATGCTTCGTAATTGATTTTTGTTCTGGTAAATGAGGTAACAACTTCGTAATTTTGTGAGGAGGAAACAGATAGGAATACTGCGGCATGATCCGTGATATCCGTCATTAACACGTATGTTTGGTAGGATCCTACTAGTTTGCACATAACATGGTCAAGACAGGTTTTTCCATGCGTAGGTTTATCTATAGAATTTTGCAAACCATGGGAACCTATAATTTCTAGGTAGTCTCTTACAATATTATTATTAGTGTTTAGGGTATCAATATTTATGTCGCCTGTTAAGATAATGTTACGGGATCTAGTGGTAGTTAGAAGGGTATCAAGGGAGTCAAGGAAGTTAGTTGGATTTTTAAAACAGTGGGGCCGGTAGATGCCAAAAACGGTAGTATTACCTATCTTGGCTGCCAGACAAGTTGAAAGGGTTACACAAATTTTAGGGTTACCTAAGTCAGTAGTTAAGCCTTTCTAAGGCTTTTATGATTAAACCGTTGGACCGGTACTTGCTAAATAGACGCGCTACTTTCGTTCAACACTCACTCTTGATGCTCCCTATACAGCTGCTCGGGCACCGTGTACTGGTACAGATGGAGCACGGGGTGCGCCCGCGGCAGTATCCTGTTGCATTTACGCCAGTACCGGCCGCTATCAGTAGGCCGGCAAATTCGCTGGTTCACGTAGAATATGCGAGGGACTGTCAGCTTGATCTGGTGGAGCTCGCTGCCTACCAGAGCCCATAACTTGAATAGGCCAGGCTCCGCTGTTTCTGCTACCTGAGAGAAATATCATCACATCATCATCTCCGGTTCATTTTATGTCCCCACTGCTGGGGCACGAGCCTTCCCTATGGATGGATAGGGAGAACAGACCGTAAACCACCACGCGGGCCCAGTGCGGATTGGTGGTTGTTAACGACTGCTAATGTAGCCGGGACCAACGGCTTAACGTGTCTTCCGAAGTACGGAGGAGCTCGAGATGATAAACTTTTGGTCACCCATCCGATGACCGGCCTTTGCGAAAGTTGCTTGATCTCAGCATTCGCAGACCGGGCGCGTTAACCACTGAGCGCCATTAAGCTCCTCGAGAGAAATATGATAACTTGCTTTTCAGTATGCTACTTTTTGATGCAATTGAACGCGTCATTGCCAAAGCCAAGGATCATCATAAGCCTAATAAACTTCTCGCTGCTGGGCTCAGGTCTTTCCATATGAACAATGACACGTGAGGGAGCTTAAGCCTTACTCTACCACAGTGGCGTAATGCAGAATAGAGGAATTTATAATTACTAGTGGTCGAAATTCGACCGTAATTTTATTAAGGCTGCACGGATTGTATCCTAAGCAATGAAAAATTAAAAAAGATAGAATGTGAGTTTGGATTGGCATTGACAGATTTTGACCGCTCCTCTTCCATTTTGAATTTTTTGAAAAGAGTATATTTGCGTGTGTCATATACATGGTAGTGTGTTTTATAGATTTAATCTATTTTTTATGCATAATTTAAAAAAAATATTAACATTCTGCAATCCTTCTCTATATAAACTATAAGTGTGCGCATACTCCTACGTCCGCGCAATTTTCGTAAAAAGGGGTACAAAGTTTTTGCTACACGTATTAATATATAGATTAACCATCTTACAACAACCGGGACCAACTGCCTTATTACGAAGCAAGAAAGCGCTCGAGATATTTTAATTTGATTACCCTTCCGGTGATGCGGCTTTGCCAAAGCTGCGTACTATAACCACAATGCAAATGCACAAGACACTGCACTTTTACATTTACATTATAATAAATCCCTTTGCCGAGATTCTTGCCGGTTCTTTTCAGACTTTCAGTACAAGGTCTCCCGCCCTGTGTAGACTTAGGAACCGATAACATAGTAACATTTATAAGTGGTAATATTTTTAACCTAAATAAAAATAAGTAAATAATAAATAAATAATAATAAACTTTCCTAAACTCACACCAATTATCTAGCTCAAGAGAAGCTTCGTTATGAAACTCGTTAAATGGTTACTAGAAAACGTATAAACATACTTAAAATGCTTAAATACATACTAATTATACATAGAAAACACTCAGACCCGAGATAATTTGAAAAAAAAAACAATAATCAACATCAATAATAATCAACAATTGACATGACCGGGGATCGAACCCGGGACCTCAGAGATGGCGACACCATGAAAATCGGTGTACAAAGTATTCAACTAAGGAGAATTTTGAATTTTATATAATTAAGATTTCAGGGTCGGCAACGTGCGAGATATATCTATCAATGGTGCTGCAAGCTTCAAGCGAGGAAACAATGTCGCTTACGACCATGTAAATAGTTATTTAGCGACTCCATACATACTATACCATTCCATCGGAACTTCATCACTTAGAAAAACAAGTTTATAAAATAGAGAACTCACCTGTATAACTTGCCAGGGCGTGTTGAGTAGCGTGCGTTGTGCTTTCCGTATGAACCCGCCGAGCGTGTTGGTGGAGCCCGAGTACTTGGGCGGCGGCATCGCACTGCTGTCATCTCTTTTGCCTGCGTAGGCATTAAAATTGTGTTTAATTATATTATGTATGAGACATACAGGTGGATTTTTTTATCACCGTCCAAAACTTCTGAGATGACTCCCGTGTGATACAAACGAACAACTCTTACTAAATTAAAAAAAATCAAAATTCAAAATCATTTAATCAGTTTAGGCTACAAGTAGCTCTTGTGAATGTCACTATGCCATTTGTGGCGGTTCCACCTACCGCATACGCCGCACATTGACACGAAGCAAACAACTTCTCAACTGTGTCAACAGATGGCGCTACAAACGCATACCAACGACGTCGCCATACTACGACGTTGAAATAGTATGGGAAGCCTGCATCGCGATAGCGAAGTTTCACCAAGTCCTTCGCTATATATAGCACCTGCAACTAACATCCGTAGGACCTCGGTCCCCGAGCTATACCACCCAGCTCGGAGGAAGATCTTCCCTTTGGCCTTCCTCAATGTGGCATTCCACCCTACCACCAGGCTTCCATACAGTGGTGACCCCTACGGAGCACAGAAGCACCTTCAACGTCATCGCAGCAGCGCCCATCCATCACACTTCTCATCCACCAGATACCTTCGCCAGCAGTCACAGCAAGCCAGCAACCGAGCCAAAAAGGTTCCATTGCAGCATCTTGGACGACGCTTCCTGGACCTCCGGCACACTCGACGGCATCATCCCGACCTGGTCTTCGCAGCCCACGACCGGTGCATCAATGTCGGCCGCATCACTCCGGCGTGGCAGCCCTGCACACCAGCAGCTCGGACCCACCGTCATCATCACCTGTCTCGACTCACCGTAGACTGGGGCATTCTGCAGCAGCACTCTCCACTGGCACTTGCAAGCTCTGAAGCACTGACTGCTGAGCACACTCACTGGCATCTCGACCTCCGGTCTCAGGGGGGGAGTGATGTGGCGGTTCCACCTACCGCATACGCCGCACATTGACACGAAGCAAACAACTTCTCAACTGTGTCAACAGATGGCGCTACAAACGCATACCAACGACGTCGCCATACTACGACGTTGAAATAGTATGGGAAGCCTGCATCGCGATAGCGAAGTTTCACCAAGTCCTTCGCTATATATAGCACCTGCAACTAACATCCGTAGGACCTCGGTCCCCGAGCTATACCACCCAGCTCGGAGGAAGATCTTCCCTTTGCCCTTCCTCAATGTGGCATTCCATCCTACCACCAGGCTTCCATACACCATTGGTTAGTAAGTCTACTCTGGGCGGGAGATCTTGTACTGAGAAGAACCGGCAAGAAACTCAGCAAGTGTCCAGCTCTTTTCTCTCTTACATCGTCAAAAATATTGGAAAATGCCCTATCATACTATTGGACCAACTCCCTAACTCGAAAATAAAATTCAGCTGTTCCATACATTTTGGTCGAATGAATATTGATGTTTTGTATGGAATAGCAAAATGTATGGAACAGCTGAATTTTATTTTCGAGTTAGGAAGTTGGTCCAGTAGCAAGAGTTGTTCGTTTGTATTTTGGACGGTGACAAAATGGTCAACCGGTATATTACCATCACACATACAAAAGCGGTGTCAGTGTGAAGTTAGCCCATAAACAACGTACCTATTAAAAGTAATAAGTATGTTTTATTTACCTCGTTTACTCCGATTGTGCAGACCGCGTTGTTCCATTTGCCACATCCATTTCTTTTTCTGGAATACTATCCACGCTCGTCTTTCCTCCTAAACAAAAACAAAAGAGTTTAACTTATTAATGAACTTTATTAATTTACTTGATTTTTATTAACCAGGCATTAGACGCTAATGTTCTTTACCGGGATCTCAAAAGGCGGGAAATTTCTAATTTCTTTCTATTCTAATTCATACATATTCTTCAATGGGGAAGAGGTTAGCTTAGGGTCGAAGATACAAGCGCACTCAACCATACCAGCAATTTAAAACCTTAAAGTAACGACAATAGATTTGAATTCTTTGTACCTTTGTTGTCCCGAACGGCGGGGGCGGTCCCAGAGCTTCCCTCCACACAACGGCTTCCTTGACGGGCGACTCCTCCCTCTTCCGCTTCACAGTGTGCACGACTGGACGGATGTCGCCAGTACTGTTTTTCTTTTCCTTGCCTATGTCTTCAATGTCTATTTCAGTGACCTGAGCAAAAATATTAATGTTTTATTTATTTTTATTAACACTTTAATCCGTCGTCTGCCGTGAATACAGACTCATTACAATTTAAATTGTTTGACGGCGCTGTTCAGCGCTCGCTCATATCAGAGGTACAGTATATCGAATTTATTCGATCTTATGACAAGGGAATAACGTTAAACCGATGACCCCAGTTGTTATTAAATGGTAGTCAGTAAAATCCACCAATTAACTTTGGGTCTGCGTGGTAGGTTATGGCCCGATCTCCTCATGTCTGTTTTCGTGGAAAGGACTATCCATGCACAGCAGTGAGACTTTAGGCTGATGGTAACAGGTACGAAATGTGCTTAAATAAGCACATTTCGTACCTGTTACCATATTACCGTATTCCAGCGAGGAGCTCGATGGTGCAGTGGTTGACGCGCTCGGTTTGCGATTGCTAAAGTTATGCAACTTTCGCAAAGGCCGGTCATCGGATGGGTGACCAAAAGTTTATCATCTCGAGCTCCTCCGGAAGGCACGTAAAGCCGTTGGTCCCGGCTGCATTAGCAGTCGTTAACAACCGCCAACCCGCACTGGGCCCGCGTGGTGGTTTATGGTCTCCCTATCCATCCATAGGAAAGGCTCGTGCTCCAGCAGTGGGCTGATGATGATGATGATGATGATGATGAAATACAAGTTCTAGATCAGATACATTTTGGATCTTTTCGTTTTAACCACACCTTTCTGTTACACTTTGTTCAATTACACTTTGTTATTCAAGCAATCCTTCTTACCATATCGTCTTGCAGGTTGCTCCCGGACGCTTCCTCTTCGTCCCTCTCCCTAACCTCCTTGGGCTGCGCGCTGAACATGTCCGTGATCTTCCTAGTTTTGTACTTGTCCTGTTTCGCCAGCATTTTCTTGTGCAACCAGTCTGGGTACTGAACGCGAGGGACTGGATTGTCCAACTGTTATAAGGATTCAAAATGTTAATTAACACTTGAAAAAATAAACTTGGACCCACAACTTTACGCGACCTAGAAGACTGCTCTTTCTACTGACACAGCATAAATTGGTTTCACAATTGATATAATTAAATAACTGCCTTGTTATTTCAAACCGTAGGCTAAAGCATACTCTGGCCTAGATTAAAACTGATGATAGACTACCTTTAGATCTACCTTTATCAAGAAAAGTAATACAATATCAGTGTAATTCCAAAACGTGTTACAAAGTTAAACCTAGTTTAAAACTGTCATCGAGTCAACGTTTTGTAATAAAAGGACGGAAGTTCTTGAATAAATGTCACTTAATAAATCAACTTCAACGTTATATAATAAAAAAACGGAAGTTCTTTAAAGCAGCGGCATATAAATTCAAATCATATTTGAATCTTATGTGATTGAGATAAGATAGAAAATGAATGAAATATTAAAAATCTATCTAAATATGTTTGTAGCTTTGAGTCCTATCTAAATAATATATTTGTAGCATTGTTGTTTCGGCAGCTAGAGATAAGATAGCCAGTGTCTTAAGAGCTAGTAATTGAGGATTCTGAGTGAAGTGCGCTTCCGCCTTCAGTCTCATTATCACTTAACATCAGGTGAGATGAAAGCCAAGTACTTATCCGTAAGGAGTAAAAAAAACAGTTCTTACCCCCTGCATAGCGGCCGGGATGGTGATAATCTTCTGGATAGCGCCGCTCAACCGCTCAATGTAATACGCCCAGTCGAGCACATCCCTGATATCAATGTCCTCGGTGATGCTAGAGTCCTTCAGCCACCGGCGCAGGTGGTGTCGTTTCACTGCGGCCGGGGACTGGAATATGGCGAGGGGGACGGCGCGTTCCGTCACCGGAGCACCCTCCGGCTTACGGGATATTATGAACCTGGGAATGCAGGCGTTTGTAATGAAGTAACAACTTCCTAAGGTCTTCTTGGCGGGAAAGTAAAGAGACATGTATGCGGTTTTGTTTTATTTTATAAAATTAATTCAATTAAATGTCGAATATTAATGTGGAATAATAGTGGATTATTAACCGTTAAGTTTGTGTTCGCATTAGTGTTGGCAAATGAAACAAAACAGTGCAACGTCACTTTTCAAATTCTCTCAAGAAGTCCGCGTGAGGTCTTAGTTAAGCCCCACATCTTTACTGACCTACTCAAAGGGTCGGGGGTTGAATCATTCTCATTTCTCATTTCAATTTTCATTCATCATCATATTTATATAACTTTGACACTGGCTAATAAGTTCCTAACGCATGATATTAACGAACAAGTTTCTTTCACGTTCGGCCTTACCGTCGTTTATGTCATTTGATATGACAAAGATCAAGCGCTTCTCCATTGAGGAACTAGATAATTTAAAAAAAAAAAGTCTTTGGTCTGTCACAAAATCTTTGGTTATCACGAGAGCATTGTATTTGATCAACATAAATCTATGACAAATTATGACAGACCCTAGTTTTGAGTGTTATAATATCATCTATAATTGAACAGTGTAAAAGCATGAGGCTAAGACAGACATCATATTGGCCTGACACAGTTTTTCCACCTACAGTGCATTTCGAAGCAAGAACGCACGCGAGATATTTGTTACTTACCTGCAAGCCAATCCCGCATCCTTCACCATCTGATCGCCCAGAAACTCGGCGAGCCTCTTCGCGGTAGAAATGGACGTAGACTTCTGACCACCGTAGTCTTCTAACTTCTTCGACATCGACCGGTTCTCCGATATCAGCTCGAACAGCTCTGAGTCCGGCATGTTGCAACCCTTGCTGTACAACACGTCCAACCAGTAGTCAGCCACGCGGGCTACGGCGTTGTAGCAGGACTTCAAGTCATTGCCCTTTAGGAACGCCTCGAACACAGACGATTGGAATATTTTGATCAGCTGCAGTTCACCGCGACGTTTCACTTCGAATCCTAATAGAGAAGATACGGGTATCTGTTAGGTACCACCATCTTAAGTCGGCCGACCTCACATCAATGTGAACAGTATTGCAATATTGTTCTGTTAGCAGGAAATAAGCAGATCTAAAAAGAACTCTTGGACTTTGGACCATTCACATTATTTTCCTACTTTGATTCAATTATTGCGGGAAGGCAATAATATTACGAAATTATTTTATTATACATATTAGAATAATGAATTACTGTTTTACAATAATTAGAGTAAATCCTAATAGTACCGCAACAAATAACGCAACACAAGTTTTATAGGTTACTAGTTGTCGCCCGCGACTTCGTTCGCGAAGACTACACTATCCCACAGAACCTGTTACCGGGATAAAAAGTATCCTATATCCTAGTCCGGGTCATGGTCTGTCTACGTGCAAAGTTTCATCCAAACCCGTTCAGCCATTCTCACGTGATGCGCGGTCAAATAAACAGACAAACAGACAAAAATTCTAAAAACTGTTGGAACGTGTTGTGTTATCGATTCTAAGTATCCCCAGCCAACTTTTTTCGAATATCTTCCATGTACAGACTTTCGACCCTCTTTAGCTTTATTATATGTATAGATAGTGTCTTTTTCGTTTTATCTATTAAGTATATTAAAACAATACATAACCGAATATTACCCTTTTTCAACCGGTTAGCCTGTATTTTATTATTGCTTTCTCTAATTTGATTTGCATTCTAAAGCTTAAAATTTTCCCGAATAAACATTTCTCCGTCCGTAATAGTCAGTGTGTCAAAAATGTGTGTATGTACATTTGGTTCACGAGCCTTAAAATGTAAACAATGTTACTCTTAATAAAATGGGAATAAGAGCCAAAAGGGAATATGTTAATGATCGTGACACTATAACACGATTTTAATTTTTAAAATTAAAGTAGGTCTACAAACCTTTTAGTTCCGCCAAAGAGCCATCGAAGTTGAACACGGCGTATCGCTTCTTCAGCTTCTTGCCCTCCTCCTTAGAGGCTGGGAGGACCATAGCTAAGTATGGCCCGTCCACCTCAAAGAATATCGAGTTCTCCGCGCGTTGCTCGTACTTCTGTGTCTCCTTGTCAACGAGCTCATAGTACTGGTCGTTGGTGAAGTGATCCTTAACAATTAATAATTTTATGGAACATAAATGCATATTGGTCATCAGTTTTAGTTATCAATAGGTCCATAGAAAGGTGAGTTTCAGTGAGTGGTGATTAGTTAGTGATCGGAAACTATCGACATAAAAAGCATATTGCGAATTTTGCTAGGCATTCTAAAAATATTACAAAAGTGCTCGTTTTGAGAAGTGCTCGTTTTACATCAATTGCATATATTACGAGTTGCACATTCTGTGTCAACCCGTCACAGCAAGAAGTAAGAAAAAACCAGACAAGTGCGAGTCGGACTCGCCCACCGAGGTTTCCGTACAAATTTATGCACATATTATACTATAGTTCAGGAATCGAGTCTCGATCTTTTCCGGAAATAAATCGAAAACTATACATACAGGTCGACTTTTTTATCACCATCCAAACTTTCTGAGATGACTCCCGTGATACAAACGAACAACTTTTACTATTGGACCAACTTCCTAACTCGAAAAAAATATTAGCTGTTCCATACATTTTGGTCGAATGAATATTGATGTTTTGTATGGAACAGCTGATTTTTTTTTCGAGTTAGTAAGTTGGTCCAATAGTAAAAGTTGTTCGTTTGTATCACTGGAGTCATCTCAGAAAGTTTGGATGGTGATAAAAAAGTCGACCTGTATATGATACATTTTTGGTCATCCATCCAATGACCGGCCTTAGTGCATAACCTCAGCACTCGTAGACCGGGCGCGTTAACCACTGCGCCATCGAGCTCCTCTATATAATATAGTACTCACTTTAACCATCGCATTGAGGACTGCATTAGGATATGACACGTTGATTTTCTTTTTCTTCTGATGAGTCGTTAACACTGTCACATTTTCGGGGAAGGAGGAGGGTAGTATGCACCAGATACCTGAAATTCAATGTTTCGATACTCAGTGTTGATGTACTTACCTAATACTGATATTTAAATTAAATGAAAAAATAGATAATTCATCAATGTAAATTTTAAAAGGAATATTTTTTTTTAATCTTGTAGGTTGTAAACTGGTTCAGATTGTAAGGTTAATGAGTATGCTTTAACTTTTTAAACCACCTCTGTAGTCGTAGTAGGTTAACAGCCGAAATTAATAACCTATCTTTGGTAAGAGATAGGCCTATCTTAGTTTAGTTACCTAGCGTGTGTCCTGCTATGATAGGGCATTTTCCAATATTTTTGACGCTGTAAGGGAGAAAAGAGCTGGACACTTGCTGAGTTTCTTGCCGGTTCTTCTCAGTACAAGATCTCCCGCCCAGAGTAGACTTACGAACCGATGGCATAGTGACATTCATAAGAGCTACTTGTAGCCTAAACTGAATAAATGATTTTGAATTTTAGCAACCGTTGTTATTTTCCGATAAATAACAGAAATAACTAAGCAACAAATCTCTAGTAGGCCTATCTCTTGCTGAGGATAGGTTATTAATTTCGGCTGTAAGACCACCGGTCTCAGACCTAAAGGTCCCGGGTTCGATTCCCAGAGGGGGGTACATATTTATGTACTCTGTTTGGTTGGCTTGGTTTTTCCACCTGGTTAGCTACCATCATCTTATCTCAATATGTCAACATAACATTAATGTTACGGGTAAAGTGCGCTTCCACCTACAGCCTTAACATCAGGTGAGACAAAGGTCAAGTGCTTATCCGTAAGTATAAAAAACATACCCTGCTATCAGCCACCAGCTCTTTTTTATGTCCCCACTGCTGCACGAGGAAAAAAATAGGAGTCGTACAATGGGCGGCCTAGTGACATTCATAAGTGCTATTTTGCTACATTGAAAAAATTGTAATTTAACGAATTGTCGACATTGAATAGGACTCCTTTGACTTACAGAGTAAGAGTAGACAGTGTTGATTAATTTCGGCGAGTTCAGAGGATTGAGTCACGATAGCATAGTTGGTAGTGCACCTGACCCGGCATGTCATGGGGCGCGGGTTCGAATCCCGCTCGTGGAATTTTTTTAACTTTGTCTTTTTTCAAATTGTAATTTGTTCGCAACAATCATCATCATCATCATCATCAGCTCATTTAAGTCCCCACTGCTGGGGCACGAGGCTTCCCTATGGATAGGGAGAACGGGTAAAGACCACCACGCGGGCCCAGTGCGGATTGGTGGTTGTTAACGACTGCTAATGCAGCCGGGACTAACGGCTTTACGTGCCTTTCAAAGCACGGAGGAGCTCGAGATGATAAATTTTTGGTCACCCATCCGATGACCGGCCTTGCGAAAGTTGCTTAACCTCAGCACTCGCAGACTGGGCGCGTTAACCACTGCGCCATCGAGCTCCTCCTCCTCGCAACAATATTTGCGTAAAATTATATGTCATCATCATCAGCCTACACACGTCCACAGCTGGACATGGGCCTCTCCAAGTGCACGCCACTGAGCACAACCCGCGGCTACTCTCATCTAGCTCTTAATTTATCCAAATTATATCTATCTATATATAAAATTCTCATGTCACATGTAAGTTGCCATATCCTCCGATACGGCTCGATCGATTTTTATGAAACTTTATATGTATATTCGGTAGGTAGGACAATCGGTCGTAATCTATTTTTTATACCCCTAAGTGATAAGGATGGCCCACCCCAAACATTTATTTAAAAATTTAATTTTCCAATACAAAAAGTTCCACGATTTGTTTGTTTTCAAACTGTCAAAGCGGTACGAAATCCGCCGGGACAGCTAGTATGTAAATAATAATCATAAATAATATTTAATTTTTAATTTTGAATGATGTTGAATTTTGAATTTCGGTTACCGTCGGTGTCGAGCTCGAGCGGCCGCCCCAGCTGCTCGATGATCTCGCGCGCGCGCATGATGATGTTGGCGCCCGTGTAGCACACGATGCCCGCCATCTCCATGCTGTGCCAGCGCGCCCTGCCGGCCCACATACATCATACAGGGTATGTTCCGATACACACTGCGACCACTGTCCAGTGCTCTTACTGGTGAGAAATTTGTTCCGTTATGGACTGACAGTATACTGCCGCAGTATCCTTGGGAAATATATGACGTCATAAATCGTCGCCATTTTTGTACTGTAAGCACTTTTCGAGGTAAGGTGCTCTCAGTGCTTTGGTCACGTGATTAACAGCGTCCAGAAATGACATGGATGACAGCATGGATGACAGTATACTGAACTGCGTTCCGTTTAAAACAGTAACCAGAGCCCGTAGCCAAAGTAACATTACAAAAACGATAGCGAAACGATAGCGAAGTTAGAAAAGAATAAATATATGGGATTGACATGACGTTGACCACGTGATTTAGCGCGGCTTATGTCATTCCCATACATTTTGTTCTTTTCGAACTTCGCTATCGTTTTTGTAATGTTACTTTGGCTAAGGGCCCAGTATAGCTAACTATAAAGAAACGGCTTCGCAGTACACTAATTGACGTCACACCTTACAGTGCACGCAGTGCATTTCGGAACATACCCACAGTTAAGGATGCGCCGTCCGTAAGTGACAAGTGTCAGATTGTTTATTTGAAATGTCTTCGTCCATATTTATTTGATGCCGCGCGGCAATACTATTTTTGTATGGGGAATTTAACGTGTTAATTTGAAAAATAATAATTTAGAAAACCGCTCGATAAATCGAAAATGTGAGACGGACGATTTGTAGTTAAGTTAATGATTGTTTAGACATAGTTAGAGATATAATAATTTAGATAAATTATAAGACAATATCAACTAATGACCGCCACTCGTTTTCATGATTTTTGCCCAACTTTGAATGATATTGTAGAAAAAACCACAGTGTGTTATGAATTTATGGGTCGGACTAATTGTAAACACGTTCCCTTTGATACTAAATATATATTTTGGTTATGTAAGACGATTTTTTGGTCGAAGCACCCTTAACCGCCTCTGCGGTCTAGCGATTAAGACCACCGTTTTAGACCTAGAGGGTTCGACTCCCAGCGGGGGATACATGTTTGTATACTCGGTTTGGTTGGTGGTAGGGCTCGTTTGTCCGCCTGGCTCGCTACCACCATATTTTCTAAATAAGTCGCCATAACATCAATGTTTGTTGCATTGTTGTGTTCCGGCAGCTAGAGATAAGATAGCCAGTGCCTCACTAGTTGAGGATCCCTGCTGAAGTGCGCTTCCATCGTTGGCCATATCATTACTTAACATCGGGTGAGATCAAGGCACTGTGTTTACCCGGAAAATATAAAAAAATATGCATACGACACAACCGCAAAACATACTTCCAAATTATTCGTTACTCATTTTCAATATCGACTAATATTTAATCTCAAATAATGTAGGAGGGATAGCGTAAATAGAAAAGTAAAAGTAAAGTAAATAGCCTATAACTGTCCCACTGCTGGGCAAAGGCTTCCATCATTGAAATCAAGACATCTCTACAATTGATGGGTATTGGTTTAATCACCACGCTTGCCGAATGCGGGTTGGTGATTCCAAACACACTTTGCCCGAACTGGGAATTGAACCCGGGACCATCGGATATCGAGGCGTAAATGGAGCAATTATAAAAAATACAGCTATTGTTTGTTATTTGGCATTTTTCTTACTAAATGTAAAAATGGATTTTGTATGTGGTACTGTTCGTCTCCTTTTTCGAGAGAGATTGAGCGAGGGCAAACCAAAACGGTAAAAAGTAAATTGGGCTGCTTTCTTCCAACTAGGCTCCAGCCTATTCAGTGTAATCTTGAGGACGTGATAAACATAAATTGTATTTTTTATTTTTTCATTGTTCCAACTCTTAAAAAAATAAACCAGTGCTGGGGAAGCTGGAATGGGCATCGATCCAGATAGGCTACTCTTGACGCAAACTCAATCTCAATACAATTCCAATCCCAAATCTAAAAAATTCAAATGGTACTCTTAAAAGCGATGATAGCGCTACATTGCAATTAAATTGCGTGGAAATTGAGTGAACAAATTATTATCGAGATGGGGCGTTCCGAAATTGCGAAACTTATCCCAATGTCGATACATATTAATCGCATTGCAATTGTATTGAGATTGAGTTTGCGTCAAGAGTAGCCTACCTGGCGACGAGGTCTCGGTAGCTCAGCGGTCAGAGCATTGGACCGGTAATCCAATGGTCGTGGGTTCGATTCCCACTCGAGCTGCCTGGGACTGGGTTGATTTTTTTTAAATAAAATTTTATCTTGCAACTACGTGTAACATTGTAAATGCAAAAAATTAAATAACAAAAATCTTGTTAGTTTTCAATAACATACCCCCGCCTCATGACGTATCCGTAGAAGGAGTTGAGGATGCACTTGTGCGCGAGCTGCAGCGAGTCGTAGAGCACTTCGCGGCTCTTCGCGGACTTCACCTCGGCCGCGTCGCCGCTCGCTACGGCTTCGGACACTTTGGCTTTCGCTTGCTTGTTGAGTGCTTTGTATTCGTAGCGGCGGTCCCTGGTAACGAGACATGAGAAGTCGGTTATTGGTCTAGTCTAGGATCTAGTGGTTAGACTACTGGTCCTAGATCTAGACTAGAGGAACCGTGTTGCGTATTACGTGTGATGTTTATTTTGTATTTACTCCAACGCGTCATGGCTGTTTTTATCATCATCATCATCATCATCACCATCATCAGCTCATTTTTATGTCCCTACTGCTGGGGCACGAGCCTTCCCTATGGATGGATAGGGAGAACGGGCCATAAACCACCACGCGGGCCCAGTGCGGATTGGTGGTTGTTAACGACTGCTAATGCAGCCGGATCCAACGGCTTTACGTGCCTTCCGAAACACGGAGGAGCTCGAGATGATAAATGTTTGGTCACCCATCCAATGACCGGCCTTTGCGAAAGTTGCTTAACCTCAGCACTCGCAGACCGGGCGCGTTAACCACTGCGTCATCGAGTTCCTCAGCGAGCTGTTTTTATAATCACCCCTATTCCATGAGCGAATTTTGTTCTTTGAGCTTAAGATATACTCAAATTCATTAATTAATAGTGACATTCACAAGAGCTACTTGTAGCCTAAACTAAATAAATGATTTTGAACTTTGAAATTAGAATCTAGATGAGTATCTACTACATGTGCTATTTAGGAACAATAACGGTTTATTACATGCGAGAAAAACCCATGACTAAAGCAGAAGATGTCTGCTATAAATAAATTAGTTTGTTGTTTTTCTTTAAGTGGACATTTTTTTACAAACCATCGTATCGTATAACAAAACGCGGCTCACCTAAAAGCTCTTACAGTGTCTACGTAAAATGAATTCTCCTTTTGACAAATGGTGGTAGTCCTCACTTCGGTTCTGGTGACTTTGGTCTTCTTATATGCAACCCTGCAGTAATCAGCCAGTCTTTTCTTCTCGTAAGCTGCCTAAAATATAAATATTTGTTATAAAATATATTTAAAATCTTTAAAGTTGATGGAGTTGTGCTAAAGATAAGTTTAGCATAATAATATAATTTGACATTGCTGCTGTACTTCAAAAGTCATATCAACCCAGATATTACTAATGTTAGCTAAAAAGAAAGGATGAGAAAAAATTAAGATGTATTGCAAAATAATAAATATAAAGAACTTTAAATAACTTGGCATTCTCAATTACCAAGGGACTGATGGCTATCTTATCTCTAACTAGCAGAATACAACACTGCTATTAATTATAAATAATTATTGTCATGGCGAGAGACATAGAAAAGATAATTTGTAGCTAGCCAGAAGGACTTGAAACCAGCCACACTACCAACCAAACCAAGTAAGAATGGAGAGTCCAGCAGTATTTTATTTTATTTTATTTTATTTTATTTGGAAAACGATACAGTAACGAAAAACACAGATAGACATAAAAAAAAACATAACAGAGTACACAATTACATTGTTTTCACATATAGAAACTTACTTAGCTCGTTTAGAAAATAAATATTTGACAATCACTATTGAATTACAATTCGACATCTACAGTAAACAGTCAAGGAATCACATTGAACCAATGTTTTGAAAGAATTTGTTTAGCACTATTTGGTTTGCTAAAGAAGAGATCTAAATCGGAAGCTTCTGCTAGATTATTAAAAGAATTTGCTGATCGAATAAAAAAAGAATTTTGTCTATAGTTGGTGGCACTAGAGGGTACAGAAAGAGTGATCGGTCGTCTCAGAGCGTTCTGTTAGGAACTCGTAGTTTTACCATAGAAAGAAGATGAGGGGAATCTATTAATGAATGTATACCAGTGTTAGCAACATTAAGCCGAGCTGATTAAGCCTCTCTGGCTTTTGTGTGACTCTTTTTGTTTTGTTAAATGTTAACTTTTATATTAAAGCTTAGTGGTGACGCCTTATCTATATATTAATCGTGAAGTAAAAACTTTCTACCCCTTTTTACGAAAATTGCGCGGACGGAGGAGTATGAAATTTCGCACACTTATAGTTTATATAGAGAAGGATTGCAGAATGTTAATATTTTTTTTAAATTATGCTTAAAAAATACATTTAATCAATAAAACAAACATTACACACACTACCATGTATTTGACACATACGCAAGAATACTCTTTTCAAAAATTTCAAAAATGGAAGAGGAGCGGCCGAAATCTGTCAATGCCAATCCAAACTCACATTCTATCTTTTTTAATTTTTCATTGCTTAGGATACAATCCGTGCAGCCTTAATAAAATTACGGTCGAATTTCGAGCACTGGGCGACCACTACTTATTTTTATTATTTAAATGAGTGTAATGTCGTCGAAGGTATAATTCCGGAAAAAAAAGGTCAGGGATGTACGAGACATAAATGGCTGGACAACATCAAACAATGGACTGGACTTAGCTATCATCAGTTAAAAGGTGCCACATGGGACCGCAGGAAGTTTAGTGAACCGTTCTTCAAACATCAGTATGAAGATGACACTAAACGATGATGATGGATGTCATTTTGTACCTGATCTTCTTTAGGCAACGCGTGGAACGCCCTGGGCGGGCCGCCGGGGTGCAGCGGCGGGAACTTCTCCGTCTCCAACTGCTGCTGGATGCGTTGGTATTCGCTGCGAGACGCGGGAACTGGAAAGTTATACCTACATTGATCAGATATCATGATCGCACTTCACAGCTCCACAGGTTTATTACCGAAAAGAGCAACCAGTTGTTACTTGTACAATTGCAACGCGACTGCTCACGTTACGGTCGCTAAATTGGCATTACGCTCAATGTATGTAAACTATTACATCAGGGGGCCTAGTGTGAGTTTTGTTTACTATCCGTATTCATTTGATTACGTTTACGAAAACGAATATTAGTATGGCATTGAAGCAGCGCCTCCTGGCGGCATACGAAAGGAGATAACATTTTGCCATACAAATTCTCGTTTTCGTTAACGTGATCAAATGGCGAATGAAACTTGCACTTGGCACTCAAGTGACCAGCCTGCTCGTTTGCCTCCTTTTAACATAAAAAAATACATTTTAATCGCAAATGCACTGAGCGAGCGATGATTGAGCGATTTGTGTACGTAATACCAATTTATCAACAGTAGAGCAGTCGCGTTGCAATTGTACAATTAACAACTGGTTGCTTTTTTCGGTAATAAGCCTGCCGGACCTGAATAAGTTTCCATGACAATCAATAATCCGCATTGGGAATGAGTGGTGGATTATGGCCCGTTCTCCCTATCCATCCAGGAAGGCTCGTGCCCCAGCAGTAGGGACATAAAATGAGCTGGTGATGATGAAATGATGCACAGCAAATCCGCTTATATTCATAAGACTGATCATAGGTAATAAAACATTTTACACAAAAACTCTGTAAAAAGTTCGTAACATCAAGCTACAAGTTAAAATTAACGCGAATTTTTTACATAAATAGTTAATTTCCATACATAATGTTCTAGTAAGATCTAGATTAAAAGTAGAATAAAACTCTCACGATAATCTCCACGCCACATCCACTCCATGTGCCTTTGGCAGTTCGCTCCTGGTTTGTTGTAGTCACACACTGCGCATATGCTTGGGTTCACCATGGCGGACGGTTGCAATCTACAATGATAACAAGCCGAAGTTATGTTTTATCATACATCAATAATAGAGAGAGAGAGAGAGAGAGAGATAAACATTTATTGACCACACAAGTACATAAAAAATAAAATAAAAATAAAAAACATAAAACAAACAATAGGTCAATCAGAACCCCGCCTCAGCTTGTGTTATTGCGAACGAAGCGTATCGCAACAACGCTGGTATTCTGATAATAATAGGGTTTAAGTTTCACTTTTTTTTTCTTTATGGGTAAACCCTGGCATCTAATCTTGTCTCATCTAAAGTGATTTTAAGGCCGATGGTGGAAGCGAAACTTCACCCAGAATCCTCAACTACTGAGGATCTGGCTATCTTATCTTAAACTGTAGGAACACAACAACACTAAACATAGATAGAAGCTAGCCAGGCGGACTTAAAACAAGCACTACCACCAACATAACCGAGTACAAACAACACGGAAACGAACGAAATGGGGGAAACGAACCCGGGACCCGGGATCGGTGGTCTTAACCACTTTAGTTGACTAGACAATAGAGATTAAACGTACACTTTGTCAAAAATAACCATTTTTATTTTATACTGTAAAGGCGTGAGGTTTGGCGCCAGGGATTGAAGGATAGTTTGCGGTTATAAGGTGTGTGTGTGTATAACGGCTCTAATTACAGGTTGCACTATGGCTTATATAATGTACCTACTAGGTGTTCCCCGACCCACCGCGTCACATCGCGTCGCCCGAATGCGCTAGTATGTACTTCGAGTTCGCTTAGCGTCTTTCTGACATTTCTTTTTGCTCGGCTCTTCGTGATCTTAAGGTTCAAGGTGGGTCTACGTTAGACGAGCCGAGCACGAGCGGATCACGAGCCGAGCCAAAATTCGTGTAGTGTGGACCGACTTACGAGCCTCAAACACCCTTGACACCGCGAGTAGAGCGGCTACGTTGCGCGTAGCTAGCGTAGACCCTAAGATGGTAACACAAAGGGAAGCACACTGCGGAAAACTATGTTCGAGGAGAGTGATTGTTGTAGGCTCGTTGTACGTCCATACTTGACACCGCGAGGAGAGCGGCTCGGCTCGTGCTCGGCTTGTCTAGCGTAGACCCACCTTTAAATAGCCTTCCACAAAAATTGAGCTATCAAATGCAAAGAGATTATTTCTAATCCGATTGGTAGTTCTAGAGATTAGCGCGTTCAAACAACAAAAACAAACTCTTCAGCTTTATTATATTAGTATAGTATATATAAGATGAGTGTGTGCGTACACACATACTACAATACTTACCTATTAGTCAAAATAATGTTGGGGTACATAGCGCCGACATCCAAGTGGTATATTAAAGGGTTTTCGTCCCTCCTCGGGTGGTCCCTCATATGCTGAAGTTTCGCTTTTATCTCCTCACAGACCTCGTCGAAGTTGGTGACCAGGTCTAGTGGGATGCCTTCCTCGACCTCTATGGCATGCTTCATTGTCTTTTCAACAGTCTCCATTAGGTTTTCTACGGCGGACGGCACTATTCTGAATTTGCATTTGATGTCTGCCCGAAATACGCCTGAATGGGAAGAGTTTTTTGTTTAGCAAGTAACTAATTAGATCAAGTTCTACATGGGGTTGAGACTAACGTACAGTCACAAGCATAAATGTATTGCTACGGACAATATCTGCACCAAAAAGTATTTAAAACATTTTGACCGTGACTTTGCCGTCTGAAGGTGGGAAGTGTTTACTCCAAGATATATACTAAAATTTTATCAATAATCTAGGGACTCGTTTTATGATAGTCGCTTAGCTTTTGCGATCATAGCGCAGCCACAGCGTCAAAACGGAGTGGCGGCGAAGAGCAGTGACTCGGGCAAGGCACCGAGGCTTTTTTTGTTTTACCAATTTCAGCCGTATGATAAAGAAACTAAAGTCGATTTTCAATTGATAGTGAATTAGTCACTTCGTCACCACTTCGATTGTATCTCTGTATCATTTGTATCATCATTGCCAATTAGAAATTAGTGAGCTCACCCGACTCGAGCGCCTCCACATGGCCGCCAACGTAGGTCTCCGTCTCCAGCACGTGGCCGTCGGCGGTGAGCTTGTTCAGCTCCTCCACCTGCTTGTTGGGGAACACGATGTTCGCGTGGAACGCCTGCACCATCAGCAGCGACTCGCACAGCGTTCCGGAGCCCTTGCGGAGCACCTGGATGGGGAGTTTTCATATTATATATATATATACATATACTTAAAGACTTCGGTTCGTGCTGTGGATCTTTAGGTGGCGACTGACCGGAGCGTATCATTGTAAGCGTAAAGTACCATTCAGCGCGAGCTTGAAACTTTACGACATCGTTGACTGACCGATAACAGTTCTCGTTAAGAACACTTGGGCTTGCTCAGTGTTACGAGCAAGGCAAAGGGATTCGCCGAAAAATCGACAAAGGGTGGAGCTCGGCTCACTGCACTGACCATGTGAATGTTCGCATTGAACATGTTATGTTACGGCAAGATGCTCCGGTCAGTCGCCACCTTCACACGAATGTTTAGTCTTGATTACGTCAAAAATTCTATGAAATAACGTCAATTGTTAGTTTCATTTACAGACGTTGTAGGGCTGTACCAATTTTCATACATTAATAGTATTTTACGCTAACGAGTTATACGACACGAATTCAATAATTGTTGGTTACTATTTCATTTTCGTATTGGAGGCTGCAGCAGAAAATAAAAGAAGAAATGCCCTAGTTAAGTTTCTTGCCAGTTCTTCTCAGTACAAGATCTCCCGCTCTGTGGCATACGACCTACGAACCGGTGGCATACCGACAAAATATTTTTTTGGATCTATCAATAATGTGTGGTGTTCAGTGTCTTACCTCATCTGGTTCTAGAGGAATAATTGTGCACAGCGCGAAAATGAACGGGTGAACATACTTCATGTACAGATAATATGTTGCCACCGCATCAGACACTGAATAGTTGGATAACACCTGAAACAAAGACACTATTATTCGTCGTTTAATAATATAAATAATTCTTAATAATCAGTATCCTTCAATCAATAATGTACTAGACTCCCGATGAGCGCTTCAAAAACGGTACGTGACTTGGCGTACACGGAGCCACAATGACGTTTGTGGCGATGACATCAAGCGATTTATTATTATAGCTAATTTCGACAGGCAGTCGAAACGACTCGCACTAGGCCTGCCGGGTGAGAGAAGGCGGACGGGCCAGTCCTGGCTTTGGTCCCTTCTGAATTCTTGTATGCGTAATTGACAGTAATCGGAATAGGTAGGGCTAATTCACCTAAAGTTTGAAGAACGGACAAAAATAATAGAGACTTCCTTGACAATATTTTTTTCATCAGAACATCATAAGAACATCATAAGACATCGCATAAGAACATTAAAAAAGAATATTATTAAAACAGTAATTGATTTTATTACTTATTTTGTATCCTGGAATTGCCGAAAATCAGTAGACGCGTTTTTTATTGTTTTCAAATATGAAAGACACTCTCGCTATTATAGATTACTGGTAAACGAACGGCATTGTTCCCCTTCCGAGAAATTCGAGGCTGCCCAAGTCTTGCGAGACATGAGCGAGACAAGAATAGATTTAGACATGCGCAAAAAATAAGTTTAATCCAATATTATAACGACGAGATTGTCTTTCATTTTGGAAAACAATAAAAAACGTGTCTACTTATTTTCGGAAATTCCGGGATACAAAATAAGTAATAAAATCAATTACTGTATTGATAATATTAATTTTTAATGTTCTCAAGTGATGTCCGGGTTTCCGGACAGTTGTTCCGAAAAAAAATTTGACATAAATAAGTCTCCATTAATTTTTGTCTATGTTCTTCGAACTTTAGGTGAATTAGCCCTACTTATTCCGATCACTGGTAATTGACCTAGGTCAAAAAAGGCAGCTAAGACTAATTTAAATAGCCCTGCCTGTTATTTCATTTTTTTGTAGTATAGATCTAGATGAAGCTTGATGGCGCAGTGGTTAACTCGCCCGGTCTGCGATTGCTAAGGTTAAGCAATCGCAAAGGTCGGTCATCGGATGGGTGACCAAAAATGTATCATCTCGAGTTCCTCGGTGCTTCGGAAGCACGTGAAGCCGTTGGTCCCGGCTGCATTAGCAGTCTAACAACCACCAATTCGCACTGGGCCAAGTGGTTGTTTATGGTACGTTCTACCTACCCATCCAAAGAATGGGACTCCTGGGGTCGGCCTATCCGAAACCGGAGGACTTCAGGCTCTTCGCTCTTAAGGACGTTGCCAAACTTATGGCATCTATTTTTACAGAGGAGGAAGAGTGAAAGGATGGGGTTGCACAAAAGATCCCGATAGGTCGAAGTGTTACTAAGAGAGGGAAACCTCAGCAGGCCCCACTAAGATAAGATACCGATCCATAGGGAAGGATCGTGCCCTAGCAGTGGGGACATAAAATGAGCTGGTGATGATGATGATAAGTCTAGTCCGTCAAGATTTAAACAACATTATTTGGTTCAGGCTAAAGTACACTTTATATCAAGAGATATGTGTTATTTTGCTCTATTTTTTATATATTATACATTTTTAAAATGCCATATAGTCATCTCCAATCCCATAGTTTTTATAATCCAATAGAATGTAGTATTTCTTGATGTTATTTGCCATTACTATTAAGCTAAAGATTATACCTGTGGTTGCTCCGACGCCATCCTACACATGTCTTCTGGGTCCAGTTCGACGGGGTCGTATCGCAATTTCGCTTTGGCTACAGCTTTCAGACCCTGCGAGCCTACTGGCAAATATGAATCTCTTTTCACCCAACTGCAAGCATAAAAAACTTTTACTCAAACTGTTAAGCAAACTTAAAAGGAAAATGAAAAATTATAATAATAAATATTGTTTTTATTATTTAAGTAGTATATATTTGCTATACTTTAGCATTTTGTTTTAAGTTGTTTTAAATGGTTTGCAAAATACAAACAACATTTATTATACACAATCTAACGTGATATTGATTAGAAATTAATTAAGTACTTAATATCCTTCGTAATAAATACATTAAAAATTAATTTCCAATACATAAAGCAGCTACCATAATAGGGCTATTGGCCACACTGCTGGGGCACGAGCCTTCCCTATGGATAGGGAGAACGGGCCATAAACACCACGCGTGCCCAATGCGGATTGGTGATTGTTAACGTCTACTAATGCAGCCGGGACCACCGGATTTACGTGCTTTCCGAAGCACGCAGGAGTTCGAGATGATACATTTTTGATCACCCATCCGATGACCAGCCTTTGCGAAAGTTGCTTAACCTCAGCACTCGCAGACCGGGCACTTTAACCACTGCGCTATCGAGCTCCTCAAGTTCCATAAGTTAGTATTAAAATCACTATGTAAACAGCCTGATTATGTAAAATCCGTTGCTGTTTGTTAAACACTTAAAATATCGTATAATATGAATTTTAACAGCAAAAAAGGCACCTTTTAATTTGGTTTGAATTAAACATAAAATAAATAGCTGAGTTACCATAAGCAATCCATATGCATGGCAGGGCGGCAAGCGTAAGTGTTGTCTCTCGCAGTGATTTTACTGAAACCAATCTCTTGTTTCATGTCTAAGCCCAGTATGGCCGCGCGCGCCTCAACAAACGGCCAGTCGAAGAAGTCGCCTAAAATAATCAGAAATTAATATCAAATACACATTAAACAATAAAATATATATTTTGAATGTTTAAGCGCATTTTAAATAAACAACTTGTCCACTACCTAGAAGAACACTCCATAATTCACGATCGCCAATACGGGTTTCAGCCGAAACGATCAACGGGTGATCTTCTAGCGTACGTTGCACATCTATGGGGTGAGGCTATTGACAAGCGTGGTGAGTCGGTGGCTGTTAGCCTTGACTTAGCCAAGGCTTTTGATCGGGTCTGGCACAAAGATCTTCTCTCCAAGCTCCCGGCATACGGTCTGCCTGCTCAGTTCTGCAACTGGGTCGCTGGCTTCCTGCATGAGCGCAGAATCCATGTTCTATTTGATGGATGCGCTTCGCGGCTCATGCCAGTGAACGCTGGGGTCCCTCAAGGCTCCGTTCTGTCCCCCACGCTGTTCCTTCTGCATATCAATGCATATCAATGCATATCAATGCTTCCACTAGGAAATATTCATTGCTATGCATGAAGTGAATCGAGTGAATCTTGTTATTGAGCTCAATCGGGTATTGGACCTCATTCTAATTGGGGCTCCAATAATCTGGTTGAGTTCAATGCCAAGAAAACACAGGTAAGTGCGTTCACGGCAAAAAAAAGTCACCATTTTTTCCCCTTCCAACTCTTCAGGGTACATCTCCAAACCTGCAGAGCAGTATAAACATGCTCGGTATGACGATTCGCTGCGATCTGAACCAAAGGGACTACATCGAAGCCGTGATCAAAGCAGCCTCACGAAAACTCGGTATTCTGAACAAAGTGCGGCAGTTGTGCCTTTTGTACAAGACACAGGTACGGTCTTGCGTGGAGTATTGCTCGCACACCTGGGACGGTTCCACAAAGTACCTTCTCGATGCTTTGTGTCTAAAGCATCGAGAAGGTACTTTGCAGGAAGGTAGACTGCAGCGTCGCGCTGAACGCATTATCGGCAATGCAGAAGTCGCAAATACTCTCGAATCTCTGCAATTGCGTAGAGATGTTGCATCACTCAGCGTGTCTTACCGCTTATACCATGGCGAGTGCTCTGAAGAGCTCTTTGACCTCATCCCACCTTCTCCCTTCCTTCATAGGAGTACACGTACTGCTCTTCGGAGTCACCGCTTCACTGTCTCAAATATCCCATCGCGCACAAAGAAATTTGGTGAATCGTTTCTTTGTCGCACCTCCAAAAGGTGGAATAGTCTACCAGCACACGTTTTCCGCAGCCCATATCATAGGAAGGATCCTATGATATGGGGTCCTTCAAAAGAGGCGTGAAGAAGCACCTTGTGGGCCGGCAGAGTGAGGTTAACTGGTGCTACGTTTGTTTTCACACTGCACCAGTTATTATTGCGTCTGGACTCCATTTCCACTTAACATCAGGTGGGATGGAGTCATTTGCCGAGCTATCTATAAAAAAATAAATAAAATAAAATAGGAATCATTAAAGTTTTAACTAGCTCTTCACTAAGTATTTCTTGAAGTATTACTATACATTTCTTGAGTTGGTAGTGCACCTAATCCGGCATATCATGGGGTGCGGGTTCATCCAGCTCGTGGAGTTTTTTCAACACTTTGTGTTTTTCCAATTTATTTCTTGAACCCAGAGTATACGCCATGATTTTACATAATATACAGTAAACACTTTGTTCCAGCTCAGTTAGGCAGTAAGGAAGTACTAAGGAAGTAGCCCGAACTTGGAAAGGACGAAACCTTTGCCGAAGGCACACCAAGTGAATAAGGCATGCTACAACTGTTATCGTTTTCATAAAGTTACATTATATAAATGTAGCTCATAAAGCTGGAGACTGACCGAAGCGCAACATCGTAACGTAACCATAACGTACCATTCGCGGCGAGCTTGATACGTCATTGCTGACTAACCGATAATAGGGCAAAACTCGCGGTGGGCAAGCGGTTCGGCTCTCCGTACTGACCATGCGAACGAACGTTACGCAACGAACGTTGCGTTACGGCAAAATGCTCCGGTCAGTCTCGACCTTAAAAGTATTAAAGTACAAAAAGTATTTTTTACAGAATATATCTATAGTATAATGAAGAAATAAAAACTGCATTATTACCATTGTATGTTACAAATATGTGTGGTTTTACATCCATGATGTGATCAAAAAATTTCTGGATCAAAGCCAGTTCATTCACTTCGTTGAATATAATAAAATGTCTGTAAAAATAAATCAATTTAATAAATTGTATAAAATGTTTACTCAAAACACATTAGGATACTATTTCCATATCTAAATAATTCTCACCCTTCAAACTCAGGTTTAGGTGTGTACTCGAAATCTTCAACATCTATTGATATTATCTCTCTATTAGTTATAAGATAGCCCTGTCCATCTATCATGTAGGATATCATCATAATTTGATCTGTTTGTGAATCAGGAAATTTTAATGGCAATTTAGTTGTTTCTATGTCAAAAGCTAACACTATAGGGTCTGGTCTTTCGAGAATATCCTCCCGTTTAGTGAGTATCGGTAGCTCTGTTCCTCGACTCTTGACGGTGTACCATGTGCCACAGAATATCTGCAAGTCAGTTGCTACTCTTACATGGTATGGTACATCATGTTCTCTGTAAATATAATATTACAATTATTAGGCATTAGGCATAGGTCATTATAGCCGTAATATACGACTATAATGACAATCCACAAAAAATTTAAGAAAATGAAACATTGTATAAGAAACACAAATAAGAATATCATACCTAATATCTAAAATATTTTCCATGTGATCAGTTGTTTTCTTAGCATGTTCCAAAGCTGCTGCGCTGGTTAACGCATTTGTTAACATTTCTGCATAAATAGCATCTTTCTTTTCTCTTTCCTTATTTTTATTAACAGCGGTCAGAATTTCTTTTCTAACTTTCATCATTTCATTTTGTGTCATAAAGGAAAGTTTTATGTAACTCTGTTTTAAGCCTGATAGATGATTTAACTGAAACCAAAACACATTTAAACTTATCCCTTGATAAGAATCTGCTTACACTTACAAAGTTTTTAAAATATTGTAATATTCACTTTATTATTGTTGTCTAAAGTTTACGCGAACATTACACTTTGAAATGAAAATACTTTTACGGATCTACTCGCGTTTATTTCATACATTAGTCTTAATACCTGCAAGTAGAGGGGTATCGCCATGGGGGGGACCACAAGGCGTTTCGCCACCGGCGCCGTCGGTCGTCGCCGATATCTTTATGGAAGACTTAGAACAGAGGGCCTTAAGCACAGCACCGGTAACCCAGTTTAGTCGCATAATTCGCAAAATGGCACCCGAGTCTCGAAAGGGCTAATTCTCAAAAGGACTAAACAGTAAAATGCGTAATTCTTATAAGACTAATTCGCGAAACGCATTACATAAAACAACTTATTACATAGAACACATAGCCAACTTCAAGCATAGGCGCGAAAATAAGTCTGTAGTATGTGAACATGCCCTAGGAGGGACCCACCCTCCTAGGGCCTTTACATCAGATTTAATAAACCTCAAATACTCGCAAGAGAACAACGATTCATCACTAGGATGATGCACGAGGCTATTGGAATCAAAAAGCATCCTAATTTCAATAGAGAAGATGGTTGGAATATACCACCAGCCAGAGATTCCATCATACAAAATATTAAATCCCATCTCCGACACCATACTGCCAGACCAAAAGATACTGTAAGCTCTTTCTGCAAAAAACCGAATACACATGATTAAATTAAAATGAGGATATTCAAGCTACCAACTCAATTTGAAACAGCCAACACCTCTCTGAGACCATGGACCCTGCAAAGGATGAGAAATGTCAGGATAAACATTAATTAAAACTAATTTATAAAATAAACAGGATGAGATCCATAAAAGTTGTTTCATTTCAATTCACTCTATTGTTTGTATGGAAGATATAAGACTTTAGGGGATAGCAGCCCTTACGATAGCCCATAAGATCTTAGCTAGCTAATTTATATAAATAAATATATACTTTATTTTAATATTTAAAAAAACATACTAATTCCAAGTCTTCTTTCTCAATAACATCAATTTTGTGTATGGTACCAGCAAATTTTTTTGACAAATATTGTATGACTTCCTGTTCACATTCTTTCCTGGCCATTATTAGGAAATATGGTTGAAACATTAAAGATATCTTGAACCTGGTGCCATCCATCTCAATGAAATAATAGTCCATTGCGGCTACTAGTCTTTTATCTTCATCTAATATTTCAGCCTGTAATAAGAATTTCAATTAATTTTTATTTTATTTAGTAAAAACATTATTTATCTTTTTTTTTAAATTTTAATCACATGATTGAACTTACTGTATGCATATTAATCAGATAGCCTGTCCTTTCTTTTGCATCTCGAACTCTATCAAAACCATATTTTGAATCTATTCGGTCATTCTCTAATGCATTACGAATCCGGTATTCTGAAGAATCTTCTCTGTTGAACATAAACAAATTCACTTAAATTTCTGATTAGATAAACTGATTTCTTATCAATGGTATTATTTCACTGTAAACAAACCTGGATCCCGAAAATGATCCCGTATCTTTCTTGAAACCATCGTCTCGATCTGACTTAAATTTACCAGTATTGCGTAAAACCATTGCAGAATACTAAATTGTTTCCAGTATTTATCTTTAAAATAAAATCGGTCGCAATCGCAAGAAAATGAAATAAAAAAAGGATCAAGTAAGCCAGATTTATTTATTTCCGAATTATTATTGACATCTGTGATCTGTCAAACATACATAATTTCGCGCCTTTTATTGGTTTCTTTATTCATCTGCTTATATAAATGATAAGAAACCAAGTATATACAGCCAGAACTTAGTTTTAAATTTTCTTTATTACTAGCAGTTTGCCCGCAACTTCGTTCACGTGGATTTCGCATTTTTTTTAGTACAAAAATAGATACTAACTACGTTTCCTAAATCAAAAAATAGAATCATTATAGAGACTATTTTTTTTACATGTATTCCGCATAACAAAAATCACATCCAATAAGCTTTAAAAATTACCCATCACATAGCGATGCCCAGTTATGACCTTTCTTTACCACCCTGGCTAGCGAGAGATGAAGCCAATCACCGTCATTAGGGTGCGGCGCCGGCGTTGCTGTTCCCAAGTCGTGCACTCTTGCCTTGGTCTATGACTCTTGCAGACAACGCTGAGCAGTATCTGTGGCAGTATCTTTCGGTATAATAGTGGCAACATATCCTATATTAGTGCTTACTCACATTTTCCACATATTTTAGTATTTTTTTACCTATGTTACAATGCTTCTCTATTATCAATGTTTATTGTTTCTTGTTTTGGTAGAAAAACTATGATAGCACTCCGGTTAAACCAAAATAGCTGTTCATGGAAATGCACCCTTTTCTCAATCCGTTACCCACCAGTGCGAATGTTTGCCACCGAGACTTAAACATTTAAAAAAATATCTAATTAAAAATATGGTGCTGATGATGTTATAATGATCGCTACGATTAAATTGTTTAGCAAAGATTTTTTTTATAGTTTTGTGCCATTACCTACACAAATGAATAATTAGCACTATAATATGCTATCCGAATGCTTGGCAAAGTCCTGAATCATTGAAATCAAGGCATCGCTACAACTGATAGGTATTGGCTTAATCACGAAGTTTCCGAAATGCGGATAAGTGATCACCAACGGAACTATGCTTCCGAAAATCAGCAACACACATTACCGACCTGGGAACTAAACCCAAGACATCTGAGTGATACTTGGCCTCCGACGACATAGATAATGGAATATATTGCGTCTATAAGATGTTCCGTACCTACTGTGTAACCAGATACTTTGGGAGCGTCACTGCCTAGTTCTGAAGAATGGATTTTTCTTTCTCCAAGTTAGAACAGCAATCGCCTCTGCGGTCTACTGGTTAGACAACCAAACATAGATCTCGGTTTCGATTTTAGGTGGGGCTTGTTTTAAGTTTGTAAGGCTAGTTACAACAATCTTATCTAAATAGGTCTTCAAAACATCAATGTAATAGCAAAAAAGGATCTTATCTTATCTCTAAGTAGATGTTCAAAGAGGGAAATAATAAAATATGCACGTTTTTATTTTTTATTTTTTTCGCCATGAAATTCCTCGGGTGATGTAACTATTTATTTTTGTATTGTGGCTAATAAGTACACTCAAAAATCACCTTAAAAAATCAAATGAATTTTTTACATGAAAAACGTTATTGTGGCTTAAATATATAAGCTAGGTATATCGTGCCGCGGACTTTTTTAACTGCTAATGAATAAAATTTTTGTTGTACATTACAATCATGTACCTATTACTCAACCGTTTGGTCAGTGCACGCTGATAAAGCAGCTAAGCTGCGCTTCTTTTAGAAGTTTTAAGATATAGAAGTGTAAACTATTTTTCATCAAATTATAATATAGTTTTTAATCATCTTCGAAGAGACACGATGTACAATAAAGTTTTTGTTACTAAAACTTATATAATTATGAATATGATAATGCTTGATGAATTTAATTTATCAAACGCAACGCAAGTAATAATTTTTAATTTATTACTGTCAAAAATAGAAAAGTTACTGAAGACAAGGCTGTATTAGTTAGAACCCTCTGCCTGTCTTACCAAATATTTGGGAGTCTAAAAATAAAAATAAAATTAACTGTCAATATGCTGCAGAAAATCGTAAGAAGAAAGTCGAAAAAAAATTCAAAGAGAATTTAATTTAATCGCATGCGAGTGCGCTGTGCACAGAAAACAATCCGCTGTGTTTGCAGTCAGATACACGAAAAATATATCTAGGTACGTAAAAAACATTTGTAATAATAACTGAATGTTCGTAAGAACTATGGACGACTCCTATAGATTTGATGAAACATACGAAGACTTATCAATAAACTACAATGACAGAAAGAATGATAGCATTTGTAGTCAGTTAGCAGATTTTGAAAGACTACGTATATCAGCACTTACAAAAGCTGCTGAAATAAGTCCCTTTGTGAAAGAAGCAACTATTGGACCTAATAGTCCAATCAAAAAACAAGAAGTTAATGTAACTGTTGAACCGAGAAAAACAATAAGTGTTAAACTAGAAAACCTAATTGAAGACAAAGTCCGAGAAGACCTTCGGTACACTCTCCTAATGAAAAGATACAACAAAGCACTGCAGGAAAGCTCGGAGGAGCTATTTACGGACCTAATTGAGAAAATGATAGCAAATCGTGCCGAAGCCATGAGCAAATACTGGAAGATACAAAGTGAAGAATGTGAGAAAAGAGCACTAGAACAACGCAAACGAAAACTTATGCTGTTGAAAGAACTTCAAGACAATGACAACCTTACAGTATTAGAAAAGGCAAAGTTTGATGAGCAACAAAGCCAAATAATAAAGCAACAGACAATAGAAAATATGAACAGGATATTGGAAGAACAAAATAAGGCAACTGCCCGGTTTGCTGCCATTACTGACAGTCACACTAAAGTATGCATTAGTTACAATGAATTGACGAATCTGTTGCAGACAGATTCACTTGCTAAAACTATTTGTGACAAATATATTACATCTATTAAATCAGTAATAGGAAATATTAATATGATTATGAAATCATGTAAATCAGGGGCAGTCACTGATAAAGAGGTAAAACAATCGGAAATAATGGCAACAAATATAGAAAACATAAGGAAAAAAATATTAGAAGAATTGCATGAACAACAGCAACAAGCAATCAGACAGAAACAACAAGAAATTGAAGAAATCAAAAATAAAGAATTACAAGAAAAAATTGAATTAGAGAGACAGCAAGAGGCTAAAGCTACAGAAATTGCAAACCAACAAATTCAAGAGGCAACACAAGTATCAAGTAGACCAATGTTCTACTCTCATAAAAATTTTAATTACTACTTAGAATTGCAAAGTTTCCTTGAAAGCTATGAAAGTCGGTATAATGAACTATTGGAGAATACAAACTTGAAGAAATTTAGATTTGACTGCCAAAAAGCTGTCAACACTCCTGTCAACGCTTTATCCTCTGTAAGTGGCCTACACATGAAAGATAAATATGATAAACTAATAAAATTACTGAAAGGGGAAAAAGTTCAGGTGCTTGACACTTATGTAACAGCGACCCAACATCCGCAAGGGCTTCCATACTGTACTGCATTATTGGCCAAGAAGATTGTGAGACAAGGAGATTTATTAGTGTCCAGCAACCCTGAAGCTGCTTTCCCCCTTGCAGCTGTCACTGTTGCCTTATCATCCCAATTTCCAAGCTTTGCAAATCTTTTGGAGGCTTATTTCCATAGACTATGTCCATATATAGTCCCAATGTTCTTACCCCAAAAAGAAGGCCAAACAGATAAAGAGTTTTACTTATCAAGGGGATATACATATAATGATGATGGTGTCGTGGAAAAACAAGACAAATTCCTAAAGAGAATGTCTGGTATATTTAGACTTCAATGTGCAATTTGGGTTGCTAAGACCCCAAGATTTGTAAATGAGGTAAATCCTCATGGATTGAGATGTGGCTGGCAATGGCTAGCATCATTCACCAATTTAAGACCAGAGCCAGATATTAGTGCTACATTGTTGCATGATTTTTTTACTGTATGCGGGTTTGAATTCTTCAGGCATTATGGAAAACAGTTTACAAAAGTAATTATGTTGATAAGCACAGAGTATTTTAAGATTTTAGAAAATATTGATGAGGGTGGCCCTAAGACAAGATTGGAAGTATTTTTACAAAATGTTTTAAAAACTGGCCATATTCCCCAGCCCAGTGGGCTGTTACAGCCTAACACTTGGTAGCATCTTATACAAGAAAATTTGTAATCTAGAAATAGTTTATAGTCTTAAGATTTTGATTTGTTTGATTAAGAGCAATTGGACATTTTTAATGCAATTTAATAAATAGATATTTTTTCATTTAAACTGCTTTATTACTTGATATCATGTTATATAAATTCGTTAGTCTGTACATAAAGAACAAAAAGACTTGCATCCTCCTGTGATTAAAATTTAACATCTTGTCAATTCGTCTTTTACTTAGTAGTTTTATTATTTACTAGTTGTCGCCCGCGACTTCGTTCACGAAGACTACACTATCCCACAGGAACCTGTGACCGGGATAAAAAGTATCCTATATGCTAGTCCGTGTCACGGTCTGTCTATGTGCAAAGTTTCAACCATTTTCACGTGATGCGCGGCCAAATAAACAGATAAACAGACAAAAATTCTAAAAACTGTTGGAACGTGTTCTGTTATCGATTCTAAGTATCCCTAGCCAACTTTTTTTCGAACATCTTCCATGTACAGAATTTCGACCCTCTTTAGCTTTATTATAGGTATAGATTTTGGTTACACCCATAAAAATAACTATTTGCTATTGTCCATGTGAAAAGGGAGGAGCACGATGGCGCAGTGGTTAACGCGCCCCGTTTGTGATTGCTAGGGTAAACCAACTTTCGCAACAGCCGGTCTTCGGATGTTGTGATATATGTACGCCAAAGATATTTAACTACCTATTCAATCTCTGATGTACGCACGCATCACGGCTTCATACATTGTATTATTATATAAGTGTCTACATTGTAATATGAGGGAGTAATTAAACGACGTTACGTTAATAAAAGTTATCGAAACGTCGAAATCATAACGGAACATCCCTACTGGTGTACTAGCGACACCTACCGTGTGGTAGAAACTTATTCTAATTGATTTTAATACGCTGTTTTGCTTCTCAACGTTAGATGGCGTCACTAGCGCCCCAGCTCAAAGTCTTTGTATGAAATAGTCTCTAATAGCCGCTCTATTACCTATTAAATCTCTTTGCTGCCCACGTACTTAGTATCTCCTACCTAGTTTGTGGCTGCCCCGACCATGAAGCTGTAGATATGCCCTTGATATGCCCCGACAGATTTCGTTCTGTCAAGTTATTGGCAGGCCAATAACTTTAACTTAACCAATAAATTAATACGTGAAGCAAAAGCTTTGTACCTACCCCTTTTTACGAAAATTGCGCGGACGGAGTATGAAAAAAATCCGCTTCCATTTTTGAACGGCGAAATCTGTAAAATTTTTTTTCCTTTTGTTGATGGCTTCGTGCGTTAGCACATTTAGACAGTGTCAAAGTAATTTTTCTAACAAGTAATACTTATATCAACAATATTTCTTTTCTGTATGATGATGATGAATGATAATAGAAATGAGAAGTGAGAAATTATATACCCCCCCAGTCCCTCGAGTATCTCAGTAAAGATGTGGGGCTTTACTAAGTCCTCAGGCGGATTTCTTGAGAGAAATTGAAAAGTGACGTTGCACTGTTTTGTTTCATTTGTCAACACTCATGCGCACTCACGAACACTTAACGGTTAATAATCCCACCATCATCACCATTATTTCATATTAATATTCGACATAACACAAATTTTGGAAAATAAAACAAATCCGCAAACATGACTTTTCACTTTCCCGCCACCAAGAAGTCCGAAATCTGTCAATGCCAATCCAAACTCACATTCTTTTTTAATTTTACATTACTTAGGATACAACCCGTGCAGCCTATTACGGTCGAATTTCAACCACTGGGCAACCATAAGAAATATTCTAAGTCAATGCAGCCTCTTTCCATCCTAATACTGCAACAACGCTTATGGTCTAAGTTATGTTCTTATAATTTTCCTTCATATTATTCATCATCATTAAGGGTGTGCAGCGCGGACGCAAAACTGCGAGTTTCAAGTTTCTTTATGATAGCGAGCGAACGGCGCGTGGCAGTGGTGTGACAACGGCGCACGACTACGAATACTTCCCTATATAAAAGAGTACTCTGTGACGAATACGCACGCACACTAATATCTGTACAGAGTAGGCTGCTGATTTAATTAGAGCAATGTTTACTTTCGTAAAATCATAGGCGTTTGGGTAAAAAATTATAAAAGTCTTAATATTTTCATATTCATATTTTTTAATAGAAAAATAAAACAACAGTGCCCTGCGGAATATCAATACAAACATTTTGATGTCGGATCATTGTTTAATTTGTGCTGTATTTACAAAGTTTCTGAAGAAATAAGTTTTTATATATCATTACTTTTACGTATTGTTAATGCAGGTTCTGGGTATTTGTTTCAAATTCCAAGACAACCATGCCCTTGTGAAAGGATCAAGCTAACCTACACTAGTCCTTTTAATGTATATGACCTATTCAGCGCCTAGCACCAATGACTTAAAAACACGTAAATTTTCGAAATTCCGCGCTGCACCCCCGTAAAATGAAACATTTTTTACACAATAATAATGATTATAAAACAATCGAGTGCTGCCTAGGAATGTGAGTTGGTCCAGTGGTACTGTAGCATTAACATGAACTATAAAAATATATTTAAAAAAAATTGACCCCAGGAAAATAAATCAATTCCAATTTTTGTGATAATAACTGATTGATACTTAATGATTATGTCTACAACGTCAAAACACAATTAATACAGTTATAATTTAACGCACAATAATTGTTTAATAGTTGAATTTGTACATTTGTTGCTATTAAGTTCATTTTTTCCAATAGGAATATTTAAAACATGATACTGTTTTTCTTTGGACTCCTGGGATAGATTTTTTGCACTTTGAATTACAGATTAGTGATAGTCTGAGGAACAAAATGCACTATGTGAGCATTCTAGGCAGCACTTGGTCCAACTTCCATACAAAATTAGGCAATCTCCTTTGAGGGAACTAGTTATAAAGGGTGTTTTTAGAGGTATACAAATTTAAAATGAAATAAAACACGTGTGGCAGCACAACAGTTGTACCAATGTCCATACTAAGACGCGGACCAATCACAGCGCAGTACAAACACGATCTCTGTATATATACTATAGAATGTTTGTATTACTTTAGCTTGTAAGTTTCATATTGTTTGTCATAGCGCTAGTTGCGATATCATGCTTTAGTACTTTAGTAAGTTAAGTTTTGTAAATAAATATATATTCTTCTTCTCTACACTAACCACGGGTATCATTACCGACCCTAAGCAAGACCCTCAGTAATATTGGTGACCTACGACAGAAAAATAGAAGAGCACAATGTCTAAAGAACAAATAGCCACTCAAGAGCCAACACCAGAAGTAGCTACGGTGTCCCTACAAGCCCGCATTCCACAGTTTTGGCGAGAACATCCGCGATTATGGTTCGCTCAATTTGAGGCCGTCGTCGCTGCGCATAAGCTTGGTGAAGAACAGAAATACAACCTGGTGATACCGGTACTGGAACGAGTGGACATCGAACAAATTAGCGACATCATTATCAAGCCACCATCGACTGGAAAGTTCACAGTATTGAAGAACAGACTTATATCCGTGTACCAAGAATCGGAGCATCGTCAAATTCAGAAGCTACTCAGCGGCCTAGAGCTCGGCGACCAGAAGCCAACGCAATTGCTAAGGAAGATGCGAGACCTCGGCGGCACTATGTTCCAAGACGACGCGCTCAAGGTCATGTGGATGGGCTACCTCCCCGCCCAAGCCCGCGCCGTGCTATCCGTCAACAACGAATCATCTCTCGACGGCTTCGCGGCGATGGCAGACAAGATGTTAGAACACACAGAGAACACGATAGCTGTTGTCTCAGCCACAAATAAATTCCAAGCAAGCCCTCAATTAGACTTTTTAACGAAACAAATTAAAAAGTTATCACTCGAAATCGCAGAACTACGCTCCAGTCGCACGGCGTATCGCCGTCCCTTTCACTCACAACATCGCCGCTGCCGCTCTCGCTCGAAGGCACCGGCCGACATGAAACGCAAGCCGGGTGACGCAAACTGGGAATGCTACTACCACCATCGCTACGGTGACAATGCGAGACGATGCACATCACCATGCTCAAGAAAGAAATCGGAAAACATCGACTATGGCGGGCGTCGGTGTTCCCAACATAACAAGCAACCGCCTATGCGTTTTCGACATCAGCACTAAAGAGCGATTCCTCGTGGATACCGGAGCAGATTTATCCGTTTTGGCGGCCAGAGACAAGAAAAGACACGTCCCATCAAAGTATAATTTATACGCAGCGAACGGCACACCGATAAGTACCTACGGCAAGCGAACACTACAACCACGGTAATACTATCTATGCTACAACTCAACCTAGGACTTCGACGTAACTTTCGCAGGACATTCATTATCGCTGATGTCAAGACTTCGATACTGGGAGCCGACTTTCTTCACCGCCACAAACTACTAATAGACTTGCACCACAGAAGACTCATCGATAACATAGTAGAATGAAACAAGTAGGCCATCTTCATACATACGCACCGAGCGCGGCTTGTATGTGAGCGCAGCCGAGCCAACCCGTCCGTACGCATCGTCGCACGCACACACTGACAAAGTTTATTGCTAATAATGCTGCGCCAGTCGCGACTGAGCCACGTAATGCCGCGCGCGCCTGCTTGTTTCATCGCTGCGCCCGCCGCGCCGCTGCCGCTCGTAGGTTATATATAATTTGTGAAACGTAAGTCAACGATGGCTACAAAAAAATTCAGGAGATATACATGCAGTGTTTACGGATGTCTAAATAGCAGCTTGTCAAATCCAGAATTGTCCTTCTTTACCTTACCTACCGAACAAGAACGGTGAGTACCTCCTGTCTAACCTAATTACATTATTTTGTGTTAGTCATTTACTAGGTACCGAAAGAGTTAAGTTCTGCTTCAGATTTCGTGGATTAGAGAGGTAAATACATGTACCTAAGGATTTATTAGATTATACGGTACACCCTACCGTGAAAACAAGGGACTAATTAGGTACAGTCAGACTAAACACTTTGGACTTTGTACCGCTCTTATGTTGTGGGCATAAGTACTAATATCGAACTGCAAGTGTTTACCGTGATGTGCTGTTGACCGTACCTACTTACCTATTGTAAGTTGTTGTGTTGTACAGTTAACAAACTACGTTTAGGTAGATCGGGGGTTCTCTGGAATCCATGAATTCATATTTCTAAGTATGTTCTTATTTTATATGTAGATACCTACCTCATTCTAATTAAAAGCGACAGCCCTACAAGTTTAGGTGATTATCGCTTGCTTGGGGGCCGAGTCGGCCTACTTGTTTCATTTTACTATGTCGATAACGTCACTCAACACTCTGTCAATGCCATTAAGTGACTACATCGGAGCCGACTGTCCGCGTGTTACACCAACAACAAAGTTACTCTGACATCTTATCTCGCTATCTAGATGTACCTCGACCGATGTCACTGAAGAACCCACCGAAACACGACGTCATTCATCACATTGAGACGACCGGTCCGCCACTCTCCGCGCGCGCACGCCCTTTACCGCCCGACAAGTACAAAGCTGCAAAGGAAGAATTTGAGCGCATGATGGAGATTGGCATCTGTAAGCCATCCAATAGCCCGTGGGCTAGTCCACTACACGTCGTTAAGAAGAAAAATGGCTCACTACGCGTCTGCGGCGATTACAGACGACTTAACGCCGTCACTGTTCCGGACCGCTACCCGATACCGCACATACAAGATTTCACCTATTTACTCCATGGCAAGAAAATATTTCTGGATCCCAATAAAAAAAGATGCACCGAAGACAGCAATAATAACGCCCTTCGGGCTCTTCGGGCTCTTCGAATTTAACTGCATGACGTTTGGCTTACGCAACTCCGGCCAGACGTTCCAGAGATTTATGCACGAAGTACTTCGAGGCCTAGATGACTTCGTATTCTGTTTCGTCGATGATCTGCTAATCCACCCAAGCTGCGAAGAAAGCCACAAGAAACACTTAGAACAAAAAAAAAAAAAAACTTAGAACAAGTTCTGCAACGCCTAAACTCGTACTGTGTCACTTTAAATATCGATAAGTGCGAGTTCGGCAAAGACTTGATTCAATTTCTCGGCTACGAAGTTTCACAAGATGAAATCAAACCTACACAAGAACGAACAGAAGCAATTTCAAATTATTCAAAGCCGCAAACAGTAAAGATTGAAGATTCCTCGGTATGATTAACTTCTATCGCGACTGCCTATCACATTAAACAAGTATTTACATAACACAACAAGAAAAATTATGAAGACGAAATTCTTATAGACGAAATCACGTCGGGGTCACCACTGTAGAGACTGTAGGGATGCCAATGGTACATCACGTCGGGGTCACCCCACTATAGGGAAACCTGGTGGTAGGTTGAATGCCACATTGAGGAAGGCCAAAGGGAAGATCTTCCTCCGAGCTGAGTGGTATAGCTCGGGGACCGAAGTCCAACGGATGTTAGTTGGAGGTGCTATATATAGCGAAGGAGTTGGTGAAACTTCGGTACCGCGATGCAGGCTTCCTATACTATTTCAACGTCGTAGTATGGCGACGTCGTTGGTATGCGTTTGTGGCGCCATCTGTTGACACAGTTGAGAAGGTGTTTGCTTCGTGTCAATGTGCGGCGTATGCGGTAGGTGGCGCCGCCACAATTTATTTATTTATTTATTCTTTATTGCACAATAAAATAAAATAAAGTACAAAAGGCGGACTTAATGCCAAATTGCATTCTCTACCAGTCGACCTAAGGGCTAGACAGAAAAATTTGTAAGTTAAGTGGGCACTAACACTTATACGCTTTTAAAGGAACTAATGGTCGCCCAGTGGTAATTTTATTAAGGCTGCACGGATTGTATCATATGCTTCGGTCATAAATACAGTATTTATGATCGAAGATCATATGCAATGAAAAATAAAAAAGGATAGAATGTGAGTTTGGATTGACATTGACAGATTTCAGCCGCTCCTCTTCCATTTTTGAAATTTTTTTAAAAAAGAGTATTTAAATCGATAAAACAAACATTACACTACACACATTACTATGTATTTGACACACAAGTATAAGTATTATTTATGCATAATTAAAAAAAAAATAACATTCTGCAATCCTTCTCTATATTAACTTTAAGTGTGCGAAATTTCATACTCCTCCGTCCGCGCAATTTTCGCAAAAAGGGGTACAAAGTTTTTGCTTCACGTATTAATATATGTATAGATTTAGGTGATTATTGTTGGACCGCTACCGTGCTGTTTCATAAGGTATCTGTGTTCTGTGTTTCATATTAAACGCCAGCCGCACGCGACTGCACGACTGACCGCACGTATATAGAACGCAGTACAATCGTGTGATTTATTTAAATTGATAAGAAATAATGGGTGTAAGGCAGCCTTAAAACACTAAATCAGTTTTTTAACAATGGCAATTATAAGCAACTGTCAATGTCATGATTCCATCCATCACCTCACCTGCTGGCTGGCTGTCAAATTCTCAATCATGATGAGCAGACAGCGTTTGATTATTTTTGTTAATCGGTTTTTACCATAAAGGACTATGTAGCCCTAAATTAGTACCCGTCGAACGAATATTTTACTATCACTGCTATGTTGTGTACTTAAATATAACTGTTTTGTGTACCGCCCGATATATATTTGTTGTTATCACGATGGCCAACAAAGACTTTATGGCGAGGAACTCTGCCTTCAACCCTTACCGAATGTGGAGGAAAGAGCTGGGTTATGGCACCCCAGTGGGCGGAAGCGACGCGCTGGCCAAGAGCCTGTACTGCGGCATGAAACCCATCGCATCGTGGGACAGCGAACAATCGAACAGCCTTCCCACTGGTGGGGTGTACAACCTTGAGTTTTCACCGGAAGGGTGAGTTCGTCTCATTTCGAAGCTACCTTGAATTTGGACTTGCCCCAATTATGGCCTTCAAATATAACATTGCTATGTAAATCAGCAAGAACCTTGTTAATATAAAAATAGACAATCAGATGTAGATGTTTACTATTGTGAGCTATTGATAAAACTAGATGAATGTATATAGAATTGTATGCTTCCCATCTTCATTACCTATATAGGAAGGATAACGAAAAAAATAATGATATGGAATTATAATTATTCAAGTCAGTCAGTCAGAAATAAGAAAACCATACACTGTAATTAAACAAATGTTTAGATAAGGTGTTGTGTTTTATTACTTTGTGTTATGCTGATAAAATAATCATTAATAACAATTTTCATTAATGTATTAATAAGCAATTCAACCAATTGGTGACCTAATTTAAAATATCATAAGTTGGTCTCAATCATGATTGTTTTTGTAAGATATACTGAATTCTGGCCTATGTGCTATTGTTTATGGGCAAATGAGCCCAGCATAGGATGAGACACGGGTGACACTAGAGGCTGATAATGTTATTCATAAATCTTACCCTAATCATATCAATTTCTCCATTTTAGGTCTCTATTAGTAGCAGCATGTGAGAAAAAGTGTATTCAAATATTTGATCCACTAAATCATCAGAGAATACACTCAGTGCATGGAGCTCATTCAGACTGTGTCAACTGTGTCAAGTAAATAATTTGTATTAATTACAATTACAACATGCTTTTTATTATGTTTTTAATTATTTTTTATATAGGTCTTAATATGTTTATTTATCACAATAAAGTTATTATTGTGATAAATAAACATATTAATTGCATCATACCATGATAAATATTAACCCTTTCAGATTTTTAGATGGACGAATGTTTGCCACCTGTTCTGATGACACAACAGTGGCTTTATGGGATGTACGAAATCTAAAAAAGAAGATAAGGTCACTCCTAGGGCACTCAAATTGGGTGAAGAATATTGAATTCTCTTTCAAAGATAAACTTTTAGTTACATCTGGACTGGAAGGCAGCATTTACACATGGGACATCAATTCTTACACAGGTTAAATTTTTTAAATTATCATGGCTACTTACATTAGGGTAGGTAATTACTATTGGTTTATTACCATGTTTTTGATGTCTTTGAGTATCCAATATTTGGGCACAGTTACATGAGCCATTAATGTCATGATCATGGATGTACTGCAATATTTATGATTGAGTAGTCTGAGAAGCAGATTTGTAGCAGAATGGTCTGTGCAGCCGTCCAGATTGCGAAAGACCCAGGTTCGATTCCTGGCTGGGTCGGGTAGGCATTTCATTTTTTCACTGTATTTTATAAATATTTAATTCAGCTTCAGTGCAGCAATTAGCACTTAAAAATAAAAAGTATTATTTAGAAATAGTTAAATCAAAGTCATCTGTCTGATTTTACTTCATCAGTGGTTCACTATCTTCTTTTATTTAAAACTAGCTTCGGCTCTACGATGATGAATCAGTCAGGACAAGTCATAATATGTATATAGATACAATTTGAACCAGTAACAGTAACATAGTGTATTTTATGCTTCACATTATATTCAGTATATGAATAAATTAGTTTTGGTGCCATAGCACTAATTTATTAGTTATCTAATAGTATCAATGTTGATGGCTCAGTTTTCTTGTAGAGTACAACCTGGTGTACCAGAGGGTTTTCCATGCATCGGGGCTGATGCGATGCAAGCTGTCCCCGGACGCCCGCCAGATGGTTATGTGCACCACCGGGGGACTCTTAGTGATAGTTCATGATCTCAACCTGTCTACGCTAGCGCAGCATTTGCATGGATTTAAGGTAAATTTTGGCAGTTGCATAACTTAGTGTATGTAATAAAATGGCTCTAGATTGTCTATAATCATCAAAAGAACGATGATGAGAGCTGGCAAATATATAGAGAAGAAAGAAACACATACAAAAAAGAATTTAGATGGGAGTACAGAAACAACTGGAAGGCGTTCTGCGCAGGAGTTGAAAAGTACCCTGAAGCAGCGCGACTAGTTAGAACGTTCTCCAAGGCCAACACGTTTAGGCTAGAAAGTATCAAGAACGGAGAAGAACTAATAACTGATCCGAAAAAGATACTGGAAGTTATGTTGAAAACACACTTCCCGGAAAGTGAGGAACACAGAGAGGGTGATACACCAACTGTTTCAGGTTCCACAGCGGACCGGGAGCCAAAGGCTTTGGAGTGTCCGATCCTTCCAGCCATATAAGGCAGGGACCGGACGAAATCTTCCCAAAAATGCTACAAATAGCTATAAAGTATATAAGCAAAGATCTGCTGGCACTGTACAATTTATTACAATTTCTTGCTGCTTACATAAGTCCATTATGCTGTGGGCCACCTGCCTTTAATCGCAATCTGTTTAAAAATAAGTTGGTGACGGTAGAGACGCTTCTCATCAACCTACTGTCAAATTTTTTCAATAAATGTTCCACCTTAAGTCGTAGTTATAAAGTTTAAAGTCTATTGAGGATGTGATGTGATAGTTTGTGATAGTCTGATGTGCAAGTGTGTGTACCAAATAAAGCTTTTCCCATACCATGTGTAACCAGCTGTTTTTGTCGCCAGCCCAACCTGTACAGGCTGATGCAGATGAGCCAGCAGCTGATCCCGATCGCGGCGAAGTACGACCACTTGTTCGACAGCAACCGCAAGGAGAACCGCATCGAGTTCGTGTCGGATTTCCCCGACGGCAACGACGCCAAGGTCGTTGGCTCGTTACAGGTAGGAACTAGGGCCACGACTAGTGATGTACCGAATATCCGTATTCGTGTACGTAAATTCTAAATAAAATGCAAAATGCTTTATGTCACACTAAACTATAAAGAAAAACCCGCGTAATGTGAGTCGAAACATATCATGTTAGTGACACAAAGTGTCGTTAGGTCACACGAGAAAAGTTGAGGTCCGTATCTATATATAGTCACTAATTATCCATATCCGTATCCGCGGATATACATTTTTACCAATTCGACACATTTCTAGTCACGCCCTGAAATAGTCGGTGGTGACTTCGAGTCGAATCGATATCATGATGTGAAAATGGCGGCAGGTTTATAAATTGTATCCCAGACTCCTAAGCTTTAATACGGATAAACATACAATAAGCAAGTCAATAAGCAGTTAGTGATGTATCCAAAGTACTTTAGTAATTAAATAAATATATAAAGTATGACCGATCGGTGTGGCGATCCTTGGGGGAGGCCTATGCCCAGCAGTGGGCGTCATATGGCTGATGATGATGATAAAGTATAATTATAAAGTTAGTCCCTTTTTTTATTAGAATTTTAAACTAGTATGTATATGCTCATATTTATGTTCATGTCACTGTACTTTTAAATAATGTATGTATGTATGTACTTTTAAATAATGTTATGTACAGCGCGACGCCGCGCACATTCACAAAAAACTCGGGTCTCTATGGAAGATCAGCGTTGTAGTTTTTGTCTGCTGCAACAAATGCTGAGTGGAGTCCTTTTAGAACACCTAAATATGATATGTTTGTTTTGTTTTAAGTATATAAGTTTATATTGTGTTCTAATAATTTAATTCTAATATACAGGGTGACTGGAAATTAGTGGCGGAGCCGTTAAGGGGAGGTAGTCTAGGGTTTTTCCGACAGATATCACTATGAGACCTACCGTCTTTACTTAACCCTTTCCAAGATATTCCTACTTAAAGAGTATAACCCAAAAAATCGTACAAAAAATTTTCAAATAGTAATAAATCCTAAAAAAAAAGTGATTTTGGCCTACTTTTTTTTGTTTTGCAACAAACATATTCTAAATAAGTAATATTAATTGTTAAAACTCCGCAACTGTCATTATTTAATGCAAAAACTGCTAAACAAAAACGGAAAATGTAAAAAAAATACTTTGATGGCTGATAAAACATCAATTTATTAAAAAAAGTCACTCTTTATTATTACGTACAAAATAATTAAAAACTTCTACGTTTCGTTCCCTTTCAAATGAGATATTAAAGTCCAAAATCGATTAAGGAACCATTAAGATAAGAGTAATAATAAAAATGAAAGAAAAAACCAAACTACTGAAGAATAAAAATTTATTAAATAAAAAACTGTCTACAGTTCATTTTCGAAGTGCCCACCATTATTTCTAATACAAGCTCGTGCTCTTCTTACGACACCCGTTTTAACAACCCTTGAGTCTGTAAGCTCCCTTTGTATTTCCTGCGCTGCGTTGATTATTCTGTTGCGCAAGTCTTCAACGTTTGGTACAGGGACGTCAGTGGCATAAACCAAAGTTTTCATTCGACCCCACACGAAGAAGTCCATGGGTGTGAGGTCGGGGCTACGTGCCGGCCATGGTATTGGACCACCTCTACCTATCCATCGGTCGGGGAAGTGTTGGTCTAGCCAACTTCTCACAGCTAGCCTATAATGCGCCGGACAGCCATCATGCATGAATATCATGTTTTGCCTCGTTCCTAGCGGCACATCTTCCATTAATTCAAAAAATACATTCCTCAGAAAATTTTCATAGTCAACCCCATCGAGGTTTTGCGGTAGGAAATGTGGTCCAATCAAGCGGTTATTAATTATACCCATCCACATATTTAGATTAAACCTTCTCTGTGAACCTTTTTGTCTTTTTAGGTGTGGATTACCCATGGCTCGTTCACTCCAGTAATGAGCATTATGATAATTCGTAATGCCGTCCTTATCAAACTTGGACTCGTCAGTCCATAAAATTCTTCTGAGATAATTTCTATCTTCAACGTCCGCATTTATTAAAAATCTGCAAAACTGCATTCTTCTTAAAGGGTCCCCTTCTTCTATAGCCTGAACAGGTGTGTAATGGTAAGGATGGAGGTCATTTTCGTGAAGAGTGTACCACACCTTCCATTGAGAGCGTCCCATACGGCGAGCTATCATTCGTGTAGACAGCGTAGGGTCTCTTTGGAAATAATTTAAAATTTCCTCTTCGTCGTCCCCGACATCCAGTCGAGGTCTACCTGCGTCACCTAAAAACAAAAAAGTTTTTTTAATTAAGTGTTACTACCATGGCTATTGTTTAGGTTGGTGTGGCTCCGCGCAAAGACTCACGTCGGTTGGACCATAACATGAATCACTTCTCTAGTAGGAATGCGTCTGTCGACATAGTGCAATGTGCGTCAACAATGACCACACAATACAAATTCTTACAAAAGCTCTACCAAAATCCATCGACTTCGACAAAAAAATAGTAAACAATAATAGCGCGCTTCAGTGTGAAGTGATATCCGTTATCTTACTTGTATGATTTATGGCACCCATCTCTGCGAGTCTTTGCACTGACTAATTTGGACAGCGACATTT
>OY720041.1:13108569-13229890 GCA_963082485.1 Eudonia mercurella
CCCTCCGCCTCGCTCTCGCTGAACACGCCCGCCGTCTGTAACAACATACGATATAGTTTGCGAAACAAAAAAAAAAGAAAGAACTTTAGCTTACAAAGTAAAAGTAGATAGTGTTGATTAATTTCGGCGAGTTTGATTGAGCCACGATAGCATAGTTGGTAGTGCACTTGACCCGGCATGTCATGGGGTGCGGGTTCGAATCCCACTCGTAGATTTTTTCAAAAAAAAAAAAAAAAGAAAAGAAAGCTGAAACGCTGTGAAAGGGAGATCATGCGCATCGGAATTGTGCAGTCACTTTTAGTGCAATAGCATACCCCGGTCCCCGAATACGGAACCATTTAAAACTTGCGTTTTTGATCAAGCACAATCGTAGTCTTTATCCTTTACGATTTAAATAGCAGAAGACGACATCTAACATCGCAAACTGAGCTCTTAATATCGTATCAATAAATCCGAAACTTGCTGCCACAGTTTTATATTTTTAGGTCTCATTGAATATATTATGCTTCATACACTACAACTTCATACTCGACACACAATGACAACCCGGAACAATGAGTTTGAAAGATGACTATAACAATACCAAGAGACGATTATGCTACCAGATAATACTGCGCATACAATTTAAAAAAAAAAGATCAGATTTTGCGTTTACCAAAAGTAGATATATTACTTGAGAGTAATGTTCCGTAAATAAATTTAAAAAATTCAAATATTTTTATTGTCGTGTATCGTATTGATGATGTACCATGATCAAACGAAGGATTGTTCGTTGCATGTGTGACCGTCAGTCACGGTGGCGATAGATCGTTGCGATCTTTCCAACGACCGAATCGAATCTGAGCCCTTAACCAAAGTAACATTACAAAAACGATGGCGAAGTTCGAAAAGAACAAAATGTATGGGATTGACATAAGCCGCGCTAAACCACGTGGTCAACGTCATGTCAATCCCATACATTTATTCTTTTCTAACTTCGCTATCGTTTCGCTATCGTTTTTTAATGTTACTTAGGCTACGGGCTCTGGCTCGTTATCGTATGTTGAGTCATTATAATCATTTTAGTTCCTAATTTTTATGGAAATCAGGGTGTAATGACAACTTTACATTATTGAACATAGACAATTTGATCTCGTTAATTTTAAATAAAAAAATATTATTAGTACTAAAAAGCTAAAAAAATAATGGTTTGTATTATTTCATAACACACAGTAGTCAAGCTTTTAACTACTAACTTTCGTGACTAAAACGGAATGTGTTCTTGGCTAGAAAGTGCCTATTCAAGTTATCAACTGGTTCTATATGAACTTTTGACTTCAGAATATAAAGATTTTTCATTTCTAAGTTCATATGTTTTTGAAATCTAATATTTCCTAACAAAAACGCCTGTCATTATATTATAAATAACGTGAATGGTACACTCACTTCGTACCGGGCAGTCTTGGCGGTAAGACGTGCGCGTGTGTGTGCGAGCGGACATTATGCCATCTCACCCTTAGGTGGACACTATATGAATATTTGGAAAAAATGTCGTTAAATAAGTCAGCGATTTTTGTGATGGATTTGACTGATGAACTGCGTTATAGCGCAGTGACGAAAGAATAGAATTAAAAATTATATACCCTAATATATGAAAACTAATGAAAATAATAGTTAAAGCTGAACAATACTCTTATTTATTGTTCTAAATGTAAATATGTTTAAAATGTCAACATGGATTACATACTTGTGAACGTACCTTGAGTCCTCCATATTTCTTCCAGTACTGCCAACATGTGCCGCACAATCTGTATTGTAAATGCTCGGGGCCCCAGGCGTACCACTGGGTTGAAGTTGTCACTAAAACAACAACAACAATTAATTAATACTAATGTTCACTACTTATATAAGATGTTCAGTCAAACTCTTTCTCTAATTCTAATAAATTAATGATATTATATATGATTTAATTAAATTATAGATAATATATAATATAAATGATAATTATTATAGATATAACTTATATGGACGGCTGTTATTACGGCAAGTATAACTCTCGAAAGCAGGCAAATCTTCCAGTTTTATCAAATTGTCTTGTAAATATAACAGTGGTATAGTTAAGATTTTCCGATTTATATTCTCATCCATCATTCACATCATCTCTGAATATCAAGCTTATAATTTCTGAAATAAAGTTACCAAGAGTACATCGCATGTACTGCGCTGAAGAATCTTCATCAAACAATGTAGGTAGTACTTCTATTTATCGAATATTGATTTCTATGTCCATTAATTATAAGATTTACTATATATAATAATTTAAATCCAGAATAGCGTAATTTATTGTTGGTTTGTTTTCAATTCAGTGTGAACTTTAGCGCGCTCGCCCACGTCCGTTAATCGGTGAAAATAAAACGTATAGTCACAAAATAGGTAATATAACCTCAGCGAAAAATAGGTCCGATTGTCGGTCCTACAAAGTCGGTCGTGGGCGGGCAGTGGCAGCGTTAACGAGCTGTAAAACTATATATTATTATGACCCAATAGATAAAAAAATAAACTTCGAATAGTTATTCCGTGTTTTGTCTCTCTTACTTTTATTCGAAATGACGTTTAAACGATAGGAACAAAACACGGAATAACTATTCGGAGCTTATTCTCTGTTTATTTGTAAGGGAGTAAGAAAATAGATGCACTGTATAGTAGTGAGAAGCTTGTACTAACCTTGGCAGGAGGCGCAGAGCTGCGCGGGCGCAATGGTAGCGGTACCGTTGGTGCCCCCGTTGAGGACGGTGGCGGGTTTGCCGCCGCTATTGTTGTTGGTCGTGATGAGCGCCTGGTTCGGCTTGTTGCTGTAAGGGACAGAGTACGTACATTATGACACATTTACATTTAATATGCTGACAAGTAATGGTGTAAAAACTGAATTGAGAGCGGCAAATTAGGCATGTCTAAAGGACTCTAAATTCTAAAAGACTCGTTTCGTCGTGTCGTTAGGATAGATGTTTTCATTTACAAATGGCACATCTGTATGTTCTTTGTATGCGTTGTCATAATGCTACCCTGAGCACCGTTTACCCCTTTAGGAAACAGGACACATACTAAATACACGAGTGAAGACAATTACGTTACTGAGCGGACACCTATTTTACTCAAAAATATTGCACGCACATTGCAACAAAAAATAAATCTCTAGGAATAGCTTAAACTACGTGTGTACAAAAGATTACGCAATTAAAGCATTACGCCTAACAATTTCAGTTTTACTGTTAAAATTACGGATGTAGTAAGAATGTGAAACAAAGGACTTTTTGACAATAGTAACGTTTTACTATAAGTTACTCTACGAAAAAAAGCATCATTCATACTTTACACTACATTAACTGATAATGTAAGTAAACAAACGTCCGTTGGTACAAACACTCACTAGTTGGGAATGTACACTTGCTTCAGTTTGGACTCCGCCTCCACCGCCTTGACGCGCTTCTGCTGCACGTAGCGGTCGGTAGTCTTCCACATGTAGTAGTACTCCACCAGGTTCTTCAGCGTCTTCCACGGTAGCTGGATCAAAAACGGTAAGGGTTATCAACATCCACCTGAACAATAAACGTGGTTATGTATTAGTCGTCATAATCGATGTGTGCTACTAACGTAAGTTCTCAACTACTGTCTTTTCTCAAACTGTCTAAACATTTACCCTTGTACTACAAAACAGTGTTTAAAGTTAAACAATGGTAAATAATAGGTGTTTAAAGGGACTCCTTGGAGGGAAAGCGAAGAGTCATGACTGCGGTTTTGTTTTATTTTCTAAAATTTGTGTTATGTCGAATATCAATGTGAAATAATGGTGGAATATTAACCGTCAAGTGTTCGTGAGTGTTGGCAAGTGAAACAAAACAGTGCAACGTCACTTTTCCATTTCTCTCAAGAAGTCCGCACAAGGACTTAGTAAAGCCCCACATCTTTACTAAATACTCGAAGGGTTATATCATTTCTCACTTCTCATTTCAATTATCATTCATCATCATCATACAGAAAAGAAATATTGTTTATTTATGTATCACTTGTAAGTAAAATTTCTTTGACACTGGTTAAATTTGCTAATCGCACGAAGCCATCAACTAAAGAGAAAAAAAATTGTTTAAAATATTATGTCTCCATCTAAAAATATTAGATAAAAAATGGCAGCATCTGTTTCAAGCATTGTTTATTATTCATAATTTTGTGGTAAAGCAGAAAACGTTACTAACAATGATGTTATGGTAACAGACTTATATAGGGTAGTGGTAGATACCGAGATGCACTCAAAATTACTCTTACCCCCACCAATTAAACCGAGCACAATAATTATGTACCTTGCGTAGAAATCGAACCCGGGGGACACATGGGTCTGAGACAAGTAGTTTAATCGCTAGACCGCAAAGACAGTTGGATAACTTCCAGCTTGTTTTGTATAAGTTTATATAGTATTGTAGCACAGAACATCACAAAGATATAGCCGTTACCGAGTTTCTTGCGACGGTAAAGCTTCTTCAGCGCAGGGTCAAGCTAAATCAACGGCTAAATGAACGTTCAAAAATACCCTTTGTAGAAAGTTCACCAAGTTCAAATGAATTTTTCTCTGTCCATCTATAAGAGTATTACGTTTTATCGCAATCTGATGAATGCTAATCATTCATCAGATTGCGATAAAACGTTAGTAGTAAGCAGGAATCGGAAAACCCATTCATAACAGTAACCTTTATAAACGGTTACAGAATGATTCGGTTAACAGATTATACATGTTATTTCAGTAACCCATACAATAAGGATTGTTAACCCATATGAAAAGGGTTTTTTGCGACGTTGCCAAATGGGCGGCAGTATTTCTTCGAAACTATGCGCGGTGTTGCGCCGCGCACCGCACGCGCCGGTAGGATAGGTACCTACCCGCGACTGAGTGACAACACGAACTAACAAAACCTATTAACGATTCGGTTAAGGTTAACCGCTATTATCCTGTAACAGGCTATTCCTGTTAACACATTTAATTCTATAACATTTATTTATGTTAACCCAAAATATATGTTAACCCATTTCCAATTGGGTTATAACAGATTATTTCGGTTAGGTTAACCCTAACCGTAATATCCATGGTAGTAAGTTGTTAACGCACGTTAAAAGCATCACAAGATACCATCACTGGACACCATCACGGGATACGATCACGCGGACTATCACGCAGTAAGGACGAAAGATTTGAATATTTTTATTTTATCATGACATTTTGTTACAGATATTAGGGCAAAACATGTAATAAAATGGGCTGTTATAGTAATAAAAAGTACAACAAGAGCTTTGAATAGTACTCACGAAGTCCTGCCGTATGTCGGCGAAGTCCTTGCCGTACTTGTCGAGCGCCTCCTCGAACAGGTTCGCCTCGCTGGCCGACCACTCCTCCATCTCGTCGCGGCACAGCACCGGCCCGGACGCCGGCACCAGCGACGACAGCGCCGACTCTATGCTGTAGCCCGACTTGTGGAGGGTGTCCATCGCGTGGAACTGTGTACGGAGAAACAAACATTTTTAATGTTGATTGTGTGTAAGGCTATGGCAGAGTGACAGGGTTTGTTGGTCTTCTGCGATCACTGAGGCGAAGACAGTTTTGTCTTGTGATAAAACATTATGTATTAAATGTTGAGTTAAGAGTTACACTGCTTACATGTTAATACTCGTGACGCCACACACGACACTGAAATGATTTTAAATTTTCATTGTATTAAAATTAAGTTTTTTTTTTAAGAACCTATGAATACAAATAAAGTTACGGCTTATAACTCTCCCACTGCCGGGCAAAGGCCTCCACATGGGAGGAATACAGATATAAAAATGTTTAATCACGATGATTTTTTCTATTAACATCCTCAGGTATATGTAATTAAATAGCCTATCACTGTCCCACTGCTGGGCCAACAACGCCTCCATAATTGAAATCCAGTAAGTCATCACTACAATTGATGAGTAATGGATCACCACCACGCTTGCCAAATGCGGGTTTGTGATCACAAATAAATCTATCCGCCTCTACGGTTTAAACCCAGAGGTCCCGGGTTCGATTCCCAGCGGGGGATACATGTTTGTGTACTCGGTTTGGTTGGTGGTAGGACTTGTTTGTCCGCCTGGCTAGCTACCACCATCTTATCTAAATATGTCGCCATAATATCAATGTTTGTAGCATTGTTATGTTCCGGCAGTTAGAGATAAGACCCAAGTAACAAAGGTTCTATAACCAAGGCGTTTTATCACCAAACAGTGATATAGTAGGCCTATAATGGTAATAATTGTGACTGCTTGTACCATAAAGGTTTTTGACAGAGCGTTTTGCTTCTATAAAATTAATGAGCGTGAAAATTACAGTACTAGTATTGTAGGAGTGTCGAAAACATTATTACAGGATCAATTTGCACTATAAAAGTACCTTGCACAACCATTACGTAACGTTATATCTTCTTACAAGCTCCCTCGACATTGCTATGTAACTAGTTCGGTAAAAATCATGATAACTCTTTTATAGTGCTTAACAGTACCATAGCGACTCCTGGTGCAGCTGCTAAATAACTTCAATTCTAAATAGCTCTATATGTGAGTTTGTGTTACTGGTACGATACTGAATCGTGACAAAAAAAATACTAAAATTAATAATTAATGGACTAATTGGATTTATAGCTTTACAATATCAATAATTATATCACTAGTCACAAACCCTAATCGAAACCAAAATATGGCTGCTGTTTTCTGCCATGATAGCACATTAGCAGCACGGCTGGAGCCAATGTGTACTATAGCAGCCATAGTTGGGAAAAATACTTATTTTATTAATTTAAATTTAATTAAAACAAGAAAATTACGAGGGCGCATTGTCAAATTTGAAATCGGCATTAATGATTTTATCAATACAATTAATTTCGCAAGTGCAAGTTACGGCAGAGCTATGTAGTGTCGTTTTCATTTTTATTACATCGGCGAATGAAATAAAGCATAATAATTAACTTAACGATATTTGTTGTTGTTATTTGTTGATATTTGTTGGAGAACAGAACACTCACTCACAAAATTATTGAATAAGTGTGATAAAACAGATCACTGGAATTGTTTACGGTGCAAAAAAGCACTATAAACATGTTTTGGTTACTTTTATAGTGCAAATTTGTGACAGACAGCACTATTTCAGTACCAAAAAGCGTTTCTTGGCACTTTTAGGTTTCAACTACAGAGGTGATTTATCACCGTAAGAGCCTTTATCTAATGTTCATAGAATAAATCAGTGATAAAACTAGGGCTTATTTGGGGTTCTTTAAACGTTTACAACATCATTATAGAGCTAATCATGAACACTAATTAGCACATTCTAAAACGTTCTCAGGACTTTTATAGTACCAAATTTTGTTGTTTGGGGATAGCCAGTGCCTCACTAGTTGAGGATCCCGGGTGAAGTGCGCTTCCATCAATGGCCTTATCACTTAACATCAGGTGAGGATCGAAAAATTCGGTTCACACTTTACCCGACCTGGGAATTGAACCCGGGACTTTCGGGTGTCGGGCCGAGCGCTTTGCCACTCGCTCACCGAGGCGTTATGCGAGGCGAGGATGTAGATAAATAAAATAATATAAATAAATGTTCGCCCGTCCACTAACCAGGGTGATGTCGCGGCTGGCAGCAGCAGCAGACATGTGCAACGACGGCTGCTTCACGCTAGACGAGCAGTCGAGCGCGCGCGCGAACGTGCCCACCGAGCGGGACACCACGAGGAACTGGTCGATCTGCCGGTCCGTCAGCCCGTGCTCGGGCGTCCACACCACGGTCTCCAGCTCCTCGCTGTTCCGTGGGTCATCTTCGCCTAAAAACAATTCGTCATCATCGTTATCACCAGCTCATTTTTATGTCCCCAATGCTGGGGCGCGAGGATAGGGAGAACGGGACATGAACCACCACGCGGCCCAGTGCGGGTTGGTGGTTGTTAACGACTGCTGATGCAGCCGGGACCGACTTTACTTTACCGGGCTTTACGTGCCTTCCGAGGCACGTAGATAATAAATGTTTGGTCACCCATCCGATGACCGGTCTTTGAAAAAGTTGCTTAACCTTAGTAATCGCAGAGCAGGCGTATTAACCACTGTGCCATCGACCTCCTCTAATCTTATTCATCAAATTATTTGCGTTTTACTACATACTATTTTTCCTGTAGTACGCTCTAAGCCCAGCACTTAGATATTCATCATCATCATCATCATCAGCTCATTTATGTCCCCACTGCTGGGGCACGAGCCTTCCCTATGGATGGATAGGGAGAACGGGCCGTAAACCACCACGCGGACCCAGTGCGTATTGGTGGTTGTTAACGACTGCTAATGCAGTCGGGATCAACGGCTTTCCGAAGCACGGAGGAGCTCAAGATGATAAATTTTTGGTCACCCATACGATGACTGGCCTTTGCGAAAGTTACTTAACCTAAGCAATCGCAGACCGGGCGCTGTTGCCACTGCGCCGTCAGGCTCCTCCTCCTTAGATATTAAGATGGTGATTGTCATCACCTACTCGATTAACCCCGAATAACATCGTTGACTTACTTAACCCGGAGAGTAAATAAAGGACTCTAATCTTATTTAGAATAAGACACTTGACACTTTAAAAATAAGGTATAATTTAATTAAATATAAAAACGAATGCTTACCTTCTTTTAATAAATTAGTTACTTCAGTCTGATATCTACTTCCAACTCTGATTTCTCCCTTATCTGCTAATAAAGTCTTTTGTGAAGGATCAAATACTAAACAATAAAAAAATGCGTCCTGAAACAAAACAAACAAACGTGTATTAATATAACAAATTTTAAATAATTCATTAACAACTTACATTATATATTTGCATAACATTTTTGGTTGTGCTTGTTCTTCTCTCTACTTATAGAACATTAAAACTTTTAGACTTCTTTTGACTGAAATTGCCGTTGGCGCCGAAGACCTTTTTACATCGTTAACCGATTTTTTTGGGCGGCGAGAAACTAAAAGGTTCATTCAAGCCCTGGTGATCGAACATCCTCAGAGGGTTTCTGGAAGAGATGCCATCATGCAAGCGTGTCCCCATTCCCTACTAGAGATTTCGATCGTTCGGATCGGAATCGAATCAGAGAGACGGTGGTATCGTTCGCCACATAACCAGTCATGATTGACTTAATGTTTAATGTGGGTAAGGAGAACTAGTAAAACTACGTGGCACTTATTATAATTGTAGCCTCAAGAGTCATGGTGTACTTGCCGCGGATGTGCGTCGCGGGCAGTGTCTCCACGTACCGCGACTACTGAAGTATATTTTATATCCTTATTGAGATAGCTTAGCAGCGACTCGGTCTCGTTGAGCAACGTGACGGTGCAGTTGCCGCAGATGTGCGTCGCGCATAGTGCCTCCAGGCGTCGCTACAACACTATAAGAGAGGCGTGCCCCTTGTCCGGTACATACTCACATCCTTATTGAGATAGCTGAGCAGCGACTCGGTCTCGTTGAGCAACGTGACGGTGCCCTTGCCGCCAATGTGCGTCGCGGACATTGTCTCCAGGCGTCGCTATAACACTATAAGAGAGGCGTGCCCCGTGTCCGGTACTTACTCACATCCTTATTGAGATAGCTTAGCAGCGACTCGGTCTCGTTGAGCAACGTGACGGTGCAGTTGCCGCAGATGTGCGTCGCGCATAGTGCCTCCAGGCGTCGCTACAACACTATAAGAGAGGCGTGCCCCTTGTCCGGTACATACTCACATCCTTATTGAGATAGCTGAGCAGCGACTCGGTCTCGTTGAGCAACGTGACGGTGCCCTTGCCGCCAATGTGCGTCGCGGACATTGTCTCCAGGCGTCGCTATAACACTATAAGAGAGGCGTGCCCCGTGTCCGGTACTTACTCACATCCTTATTGAGATAGCTGAGCAGCGACTCGGTCTCGTTGAGCAAGGTGACGGTGCACTTGCCGCGGATGTGCGTCGCGGGCAGTGTCTCCAGGCATCGGTACAACACTATAAGAGAGGCGTTCCCCGTGTCCGGTACATACTCACATCCTTATTGAGATAGCTGAGCAGCGACTCGGTCTCGTTGAGCAACGTGACGGTGCACTTGCCGCGGATGTGCGTCGCGGGCAACGTTTCCACGTGCCGCGACAGGAACAGTTCACGATGCTTTGCTTGGTGCCGCTGCTTCGGCGCTAGCCCGTCCGTGCCGGGAAAATCGCTAGATTCCTCCTCCATCGCCACTGGAATAATAAAAATTGCACATTAAGTAATTTGTTTACACGAAACCTAAACAAAATTTAGCAATCAAACAAAAATTTTATAATGTCAACAAAATATCAACTATAACTTTGGGTAATTAGAGAATGGACATGATCTGACACTTTAGTTCCAATCAAATTTAATTGAAACTAATCTTATAGTGTAACCAACTCTTGAATAACCTTTAATTTTTATCAACATTTGCAAAACACATATTCCAATCAATCTTAAACAACACTATACTCATGCAATTCGTGCCTATTCATTTAGGACGCAGTTAGTTTAAACGGCCCATTACAAGCGCTTATTTCTCATGTTACCAGCAATATCTGATATCAAGGCAGTGGCGGTGAAACGAGTAGGCCATTCAGTTCGAGTGCCGTCGGACAGCCGGATCGGGAGGTGTCTCGTATGGGCGGGAAGCGGAAACACGGCCTTGTGTGGCTGCACTTAGAATCTAAGAGTTCTGGGGGCACAACCACGATCTGCGATTTCCGCACCAAATTCGGCCCTACGTTAACCTGTTGCACTCTCATCTCGCTTATGTTAAACGAGAAAAATCGTAAAACGTGTAAATTTATTTTTCAACGGGGAGTAACAAAACAAGCTAAGCAATTTTTATAACGCAAAAAATAGTTTTAGTTCCCTAAAATTAGAAGTATTAAAGTAGAATAGCCTATAACTGTCCCACTGTTGGGCAAAGGCATTCCTCATTGAAATCAAGTCATCATAACAAGTGATGGGTAATAGATAGCTTAATTTCCTAGCTTGACAAATACGGGTTCAACAAACCCGGTTTATGTATCGAAAACCCGAACACACTTTGCCCGACCAGGTAATTGACCCGGGACCTTCTGATATCAGTCAATCGCTTTAACCACCACGCACCGAGACGTTAGAAGCATTTAGACTTCTTATATTTTTTTACATATCAAATATAACCTAGTTTAACAAACAGTCTAAAAGGGAATCATACACATCAAGTTCCAAGCAATGTGGACGCAGAGTGTCCATGTTGTCCATGATACGAGTGGCCCCTTCTAGTCGAGAGCAGTGAGGAAGCGAGAGCCGGTCCCGGTCGGAGTCCCGTGTGAAAACGTGCCGGTAAACTTGGCACACAAACCCTTTATTTACATTGTAGTAAATTTGTTGACATGGAGACGTTTGAAGGGTAATTTAAATAGTTTTTGAGTCGTAGAACAATTATTTCCACACTATTTATTTAAATGTAGTTTAAAGCAGCTCTATTAAAATACTTTCTGCCGTAAGCTGACTTGTGTAGCGAAGTCCAGTCTTAAAATGATAGATTTACGGTCATAAAATAGGTGCCCGTCCTTAAGTCAAGCCGTAACTTTCAAAGTTCATAAAATAGCACATATTGTTTTCTTAAGTTTACGCGAACACATTAAATACTTATTACGAATCCATTCGCGTTTAATTTTACATAATTAATATTTTATCGAGGGGATACCTTAACGACGACGAAATAGGTCTTTTCCTGTGACCTGTAAGGGTTCGAAAAAAAACATAATAGCTATATCGTTGACATGTTGCTTTCTAGAATTTTACCTTTATTAGGAATACTTTTAGTTGGCGCCACACTACTAAATAAACTAAATAAAATGAAATAAAAATACTTATTACTTGGTAAAACTTTTGAATGGAGGAACCTAATCAAAATCAAAAAACTAGGTGATAAGTTCTTCACGCATTATAGCAGGGTCAACAATTACCTACGCATAATACCGGAGAGCGCAAATAGCATAGTATCCGTAAAAACTTAAAATACATTAAACAGAGCCTGTAGGCTACGTTTGACATTAACTTATTCACGCAAATCGTTAGCATAATATTTTCCATATTATATGAATGCAAGTGAATGTGCGAGAGATAAGATAATGAATATTAACCATCGACATCTCGGGTCGCAGCCGCGGCAGGTGCGTCGACTCGCGAGTCGCGGCGGGCGCGGCGTCATCTCGCGATTTTTATGCGTCCGTGTAGTGCCTGTGTGGTGCTGCCTGTCCGTCCGCCATTACGACATGCGTTATTACGTAGATAAGCAAGACAACATGTCTGCCGAGCGCATAAATTAAAAATAAGATATTTTAACTTCAGTAATAATAATAATGTTTTGTTTGTTTTCATACATTTTTGTTTCATTACAAGAAAACTACTTTGCTGTTACTTAAAGTTACTTAAATGAATTACGAATGAAATGTCTTGTTCTCATTAGACAATTAAAAAAAAAACAACTAATAGCCAAACTTTCCAAAAAAAAGTTGAAGTGAATAATGTTTCATAGAGATGGGACTAGAAAAAAAAGGTGATACTTAAATGCTTGCGTTACTATCAAACATCAGGGGGACAGATTCAAAGTATGTATCATAAACGAAGTGTCTCGCATACGTCAACAGATCGGCCGACATAAAATCACGTGCAACTTCCGCTGTGCAAATGATCGGCGCGACATTGTTTTTTTTTCTTTACACGGGACTGTCGTGAAGTCAAGAGGGGCGTTGTCGGCGTAGGTAAGCGCTAGGGAGCCGGTCCCGCGGGCCGGGACAACGCGACCCCTGCGGGGCGAAGTCGCTCGGCCCGCGTCACGTCACGCGCCACCAGAGTCGCGCCATTGGAATCCTGTTTTGCCTTAATGAATTAGGTCAACAATCAGTATCTTAACTGTGTTCTTAGCGTTTTAAAATAAAGGGCGTGACGCGAATTTGTTATGTTACAGATTACGCTTAGTTAGTATTTTAATTAAACAGAAGCGAGTAGTAGGGGTAGGTGATAAAATAAAAAATACCTCTATTATTTCAAGCTAAAATGATGTTCTGAAGTCTGAAATAAAAATAGAGACTTGTATGGAGCAAAAACAAAAATAGATCCCGTTTTGAAACAGGTATCGAGAGGTAATCGTGAGTGGCGCGTGTCGGCGGCGCTGGGGGCGGTAATCAGGGGTGGGAAGGCACGGCTACTTATTATTACCAGTTTGCCACAGTCCGCACAGACACCTCGCTAATCAGGAGCCGTAACAATAAAGCTTTGTTTGGTAAACGCGGCGATGGCGTTAAATGGGGGCGAAAGCGGCAGATGGCATGTTAGACAAAAAAATAGCCCGTGTTATTTAAAGGTCGCCCGGAAATCTCGGTCACCGAGGACATGAGCGTCCTTCTAAAATCCAATTATTCAGCAGAGATCGAAGTAAGTCAACGTCGCCAACTTGGAGTTACAGCATAACCCATTATTGATATTAGAAGGGATGAACGAAAGAAGGGAAAGATGTTGAAGCAGCAGCGCGGCCGAATTTAATTTCGCCGTGTCGATATCTTACGCAAAAATGTGACCGACAAAAGACTGAAAACGTGATTGTTCAGTTCTAGTCAAACGACGTAGTGCTATTTCATTTTATCGATACGTGAAATTAACAAAGTTTGCTGTAAGCATTATTATTTAGCTTGTTGCGTGATTCGTTACTATAAAGTGCACAACCCTTTTCTACCCTTTTAACATTTAAAAGCTTAAATCAGTTTAGTATGCACTTTCATGTGGCTATCGGTATCGAGTACATGCAACAAACATTTCGCTTGTTACATGTCAAGGATAACTGCGTGCCTAATGTGAGTTTTGTTTACTATACGTATTTTTTCGATTACCTTTACAAAAAGTATTTTTTATGGATTTGGAGCAGCGCCTCTGGTGGCATACGTAGTGAGTTAAGTTTGCTATACAAATTCTCGTTTTCGTTAATGTGATCGCTTTTCATTCAATCACTGAATGAAGAGACTTAAAATATCAACAGTTTTTAGCAGACCGCTTTATTAAAATTATACTCTTTCTGAGATATACCAATGATTGTTGGAGGAATTAAAAAGAATTGTGGGAATTTAAAAAAAAAGTTTTTATTACGATGTCTTACTTTATCTCGCTATTATAACAGCTTTTCATCATGAGAAAACATCGTGCGCCGTTTACTTTGTTATGTTATGACCCTAGAATCTAGTACATTATTATTATTGTTAGTTTTAAGTAATACTCTAATCTATTGTTCTTAAGGGCGCAACGCTTTCTCCTAATTAAACACCACGTGTTGCAGTAAATACCACGAACTGTATCTTTCCTAGAAACACCAGACGTTACACCATGAGGTTGCAATAAATATCATGAATTGTATTTTTCTAATAACTAAAGATGTTTCCCACACCGCGCGCACGCAGCACTTTGTTTAAGCTACACCAGATGTTCCCGAGCCGTAGTTATAAGACCATTAGTTTTATGATTATTGTACCCTTCCTACGCGCTTTGTTTAAGCTACACCAGATGTTCCCGAGCCGTAGTCTTATTAAGACCATTAGTTTTATGATTATTGTACCCTTCCTACGAACCTCATGATAATAAAACCTTGTCCCGCGCCCGCCTCAAGTTCAGTTCGATTCCAACCACCGTCCCGTGCTAACCTCCTCCAATCTCTGTTTAAATATAAGTTTAGTGTTAGTAATAAAGTTAATTTAAAAAACAGAGTTTTGCTTCTCGCCGCATATAACAATTTGGCGCAGTCGGTAGGATCCGCGAAGACGAAACAAACGTGCGTCTACAAAGAATACACGGTAGCCAAAGGCTTTTAACTGTTTCGCCGATATGCAGCTCCTGATTTTACTGTTACTGTGGTAAGTGGCTTAACTTGTTTGCTCATCTAATTCCTTTACCATTTTTGTTCCTACTTTACTATCTCTATATTATTATACTATTTCTATTTACTATTTCACAACTTATACACTTACTATGTCAAAAAACGAAGTTAAAAAGAAAATGTCTTTAGATATCAATACGTTATTAAAACTTATTCCCTGTTTTGACACAAATCAATCGGATCAAGTTTATCGCTTCATTAGGTCCTGTAATTCCGCGTTCGAGTTAGCATCAATAGAACAACACTCAGTATTACTAGTATATGCGCTCAATAATATAACGGGAACAGGTGCGTCTGATGTCCATAGTAAAAACTATGATCGCTGGGACAACCTTAAAACATTTTTAATAGAAAAATTTTCTAATGTCAAAACGGTATCGCACTTAAATTTAGAACTTCAGTCCATGTTTCAAAAACCTAACGAAACCTTAGTAGAGTATTTTCATAGAGTAGACTTATGTCGAAGTAAAATTATAGAAAAATTAAATACAGAAGTTTTAGACAATACGCTCGTAGGTAGAAAGACAACAACCGAAGAGACCGCGCTAAGTGTTTTTATTAACGGTTTAAGTTCAGATATAGGCACCATGCTTAGGACTAAAGGATTCGTAACACTCTCTGAAGCAGGTCGTTTTGCCATGCAGGAGGACAAAATACGAGCCATGAACGTTGCTAGGCAATCGTTATTTAAAACGACGTTTCATAGACCGTCATTGCCTCAACCTAGGCCGGTACAACGCCAAACGTATTACACACCCCATAGACCAACCTTCAATTATACACCACGACCAAATAATGCTACTTTGCCTACAAATCATAACAAAGTATGTAATTATTGCAAATTCCCGGGACATGTTATTTCAGAATGCCGAAAAAGGCAATATAATAATAACATCCGTAACAACAGTGTTCAACGCGCGTTACCAGCACCTACACATCAAGTGACGAATTTAAAACTCGTTCGCGTCCAACCCTGAACCAAAATCTAGACAACCTTCAGTTGTAAATGCGTCACCAAGTCAAACCAATGCAGTCCATCGCGGACAACTTTGTGATGCTACTACTCAAACTGTTACAGTAATTAAAGCAAACTCATCTACCAACACTTCACAAATTCCTAAATCAAAGAATACTAAATCAAAGAAAACTAAATCAAAGAAAACTAAATCAAAGAATACCATATTAAAGAATACTATATCTCTACCATCAAAACATGCTGATTCCAATGATCACTCGCAGTCTAAATCCTACATCGTTTCAATGAATATACCTACAGAAAACCTCCTACATTGCACGTTCCACATCGACAACAAAGCCATAATCATGCTTATAGACACAGGCGCTGCTATCTCAGTATTAAAAAAAAACAAAATCGGTGAAAATTCAATAGACTCTTCTAAAAAGGTTTCCATAATAGGCGTATCTGACTCAAACTCTACAATACAAACATATGGCACCTCGGATATTAACCTAGATCACTTTCCTAAACATACGTTTCACGTAGCTGACCTCAATATAAGCGCTGATGGTATCCTAGGCAACGACTTTATGTCTAAATTTAATGTAAATATATTTGTCAAGTCTAAGACAATGCGCGTGCGAGACAAATCATATAAATTATTTTTCATTCACGAGAACACAAACAAACAAATCCCAATCACCATAAACCAACGCTCAGAAACAACAATAAGATGCTTTACTAATGATGTCTCCAACGGCACCGCTATTGTAGACAAACAAACGATAGAAAATGGTGTTGTTATTCCTCACGCTTTAGTTAACGTAATTAGAGGCGAATTTCTCATTACTTGTGTAAACACCAACAAAACCGACATTGTGATTAGGACACCAACAGTAGAAACCCATGCTTTTGATCCCGATAGTAAGACCATTAGTCATAATAACGAAACGACAGTAAAAATAAATCACTTAAGCACATCCGACAGACAAGACAAAGTAATCGAATCAATTAGGAAAAGCCATTTAAATAATGAAGAATCTGAATCTTTAAATAAAATAATCTCTGAATTTTCTGATATTTTCTTTATCGAAGGTGACTCATTAACATTCAGCAACCATACGAAACATCGTATCATTACCACCACAGACACACCGATCCATACTAAAACGTATCCTTTTCCTCAAGTCCACGAACGAGAGGTCAAAACTCAAGTTAAGAATATGTTAGACCAAGATATCATTCAGCCTAGCTCTTCACCATGGAGTAGTCCAATCTGGGTAGTTCCGAAAAAGTTGGACGCATCTGGTGTACAAAAATGGCGTCTAGTAATAGACTACCGCAAGTTGAACGAAGTCACCGTAGGCGATAGCTATCCCCTCCCTAACATTACAGACATCCTAGACAAACTAGGTCATTCTCAATATTTCACAACACTTGACCTAGCATCAGGCTTTCATCAGCTCGAAGTGGAACCCTCAGATATTTCGAAAACAGCATTCAACACTCCTTATGGGCATTATGAATATAAGCGAATGCCGTTTGGTCTCAAAAATGCTCCTGCTACGTTCCAACGCGTCATGGATTCTGTACTTAGCGGCCTCCAAGGAGAGCGTTGTTTTGTTTACCTTGATGACATAGTCGTGTTTGCTTCTAGCCTTCAGGAATACCAGCAAAAGCTACGAGAAGTTTTCTCTAGACTACGGAAATACGAGCTTTAAGTTCAACCCGATAAATGCGAGTTCTTAAGACGAGAGGTAGCATATTTAGGACACATAATCTCAAACGAAGGCGTTAAACCTAACCCAGACAAGATTAGGGTCGTCAAAGATTATCCTATACCGAAGTCGTGCAAGGACATCAAAGCATTTTTAGGGCTCACTGGTTATTACCGCCGTTTCATCTCTAATTTCAGTAAGATTACAAAACCTTTAACTCAATTATTGAAAAAGGACGTCCCTTTTATATGGGGTGAAACCCAATAATCAGCATTTGAAGAATGTAAACGCCTTCTCACTAACCCACCTATACTTCAATATCCAGATTTCACAAAAGAATTCGTTCTAACCACAGACGCCTCACTACACGCCATTGGCGGAGTTCTATCGCAAGGCGAAATAGGCAAGGACTTACCAATCGCCTATGCGTCTCGAACCCTGAACAGAGCCGAATCTAACTACTCAACCATCGAGCGTGAATTGTTAGCCATAGTTTGGGCCGTGAAACATTTCCGACCTTATCTATTCGGTAGAAAATTCAAAATAGTAACGGATCACAAGCCCCTAACGTGGCTCTTTTCTATCAAAGACCCAGGAAGCCGTTTGGTTCGATGGCGGCTAAAACTAGAAGAGTTTGATTACGAAGTTATTTACAAGGCCGGTAAAAATAACACTAACGCTGACGCGCTCTCACGACCTCCAATCAATAACACAAACATCATTGACTTAACGGGAAACGACGACAAGTCAAACTTAAGAACTAACGACTCTGAAGGATACTTACAACTTAACTTTGACCACTTTTTACAGATGGACTCGTATAGTTTTGACACTTCAAACCTCCATATCTCTCCTGATCTCCTTTTAGACGAACGCCATAAAAACATATTTATTCCGACTTCATTATATCCTTCTGACAGCGATAATCTTTTCAACGAAGCCATATCTATGTGTTCTCAAGCAGACCCATACTTACAAAAACAAAAAAATCTTTATGGGACAGATTTATTAGTTTCAGACAAAAAGCAAAACGTCATATTTTCTTACACTCGACCATCACATTTCGACCTATGGGACTCTGAAAGTTACTTCAAAGCTCTTTTAAGTTGCCTTCATAATCATGACTTGAAAACATTATTTGTTCCAATGCTGAAAAATGATCTTACATGCAAAATGCAAGGTAACGAACAGTTACGCATTACCGCATACTTGGCTGATTTATATAATTGCGATATCACCATATGTGAAAATAAAATTAAATATCCATCTCCTGAAGAAATACCTGAAATTCTAAAGATGTTTCATGACGACCCTTTAGCAGGCCATAGAGGCTGTGTAGAGACAACACGTAAAATTCGTTCAGAGTATTTTTGGAAAGGTATGACTGAAGTCATTAAAAACTACATAGAAAACTGTAAAATTTGTCAACAAAATAAAATACAAAGAAGAACTTTCAAAGCACCCATGGTCATCACTTCATCTCCCACTGAACCTTTTGAAAGGATTACTATTGACTTAGTGTCTTACTCGGACGCTACAAACGACTCTAACAGGTACATCCTTACATTGCAAGACGATTTGACTAGATTTGTCCAGGCTTACCCTATTCCGGATAAACAAGCAATCACCATAGCTAAAAGCCTCCTCAACTTCTGTCAACACTATGGCGTACCTAAACGATTCCACTCCGACCAAGGAACAGAATTCGTTAATAACGTTACCAAACAACTCATGAAATTCTTAGGCGTCAACCATACAATAAGTACAGCTTATCACCCCCAGACTAACGGCTCTCTAGAGAGATTTCACGCGACCCTGCGCGATCATATACGTATGTACCATAAACGAAATAATTTTAATTGGGATCAAATTATTCCTTTTGCAGTAATTTGCCACAATACATCCGTCAATCAATCCACTGGATTTACACCACATGAACTTCTATTTGGATATAAACCTCGTTCACTTTATTCGTTTAAGGAAATCAACGATTACACGACACACGATTATCTTCGAGATTTGACTGAAAGACTTAAAACCTCTCGCGAGGTAGCTCGCCGAAATGTAGATCTCATGAAGAAAAAAGCCAAAGAAAGATACGACAACCAAATAAAAAACACAGTTGATTTTAAGTTAGGCGATAAAGTTATGATTAAGGTACCTAATCCTAATAATTTAGACTGTAAATGGGAAGGCCCCTTTACAATTATTAGAGTAGGATTTAACGAAAACTACGTTATCCGTAAATCCGGGCGTAATCAGTTAGTGCATGCGAATCGGCTAAGACCCCTCTCAACTCACTCCAACTAATGTTAAGAAATAATAAATAAGTTAGTAATATACCTTTATATCTCAGGGTGTTTCCTTTAAACCCTTAGATAATAATCCAAACCCTATCTTTAGTTCCAATAATATAATAAATAATCCTTATGTTAGTTTTATCATTTGCTCTATTATTAAACTGTTATTCTATATCTTAATATATAAAATATAGATATATCCGTAAGTTCATGGAAGTTTGTAGTTTATAGAAACTTAGAACCTTTATTCTTATTCCGCGACTCCTTAAATCGACTCGTGACTCATTATAATACCCTAGTTCATAGTTGTCCTAATTTACCAAGTGTGATTACTACTAATTCTTTCATAAAAATAAATCTAGATAAAATTGACTCACGATTAAATGAACTTAATCTTTATACCAATAACAAGCGTTATAAACGAGAATTATTAGTTGGCTTAAGCCCTACTCTCAAATGATTGATAGGGACCCCAGATGCCAAAGATGCAAAGCACTATAATGAATGTATCGACCTATTGGAAAAACAACAACTTCAAATAATTTATTCAACCATCAGTAACTATAACGAAACTATATTGAAAATTAGTTATGACGAACATTCAATAAATGAGAATAAAATTAGTTTATTCATAAATTCGACAAATACTTTCATTTACAACCTAACTCTCGCTGAACAAATATCAACAGTCTTTATCCAAATCCTCGAGTCCGTTATGTCATTAGAAAAAGATACTGATGAAATAATCACTAGCATTTTATTTATCAAATCAGGTGCAATACACCCTTCCGTTATATCCACGGTGCGCATATACAAAGAATTGCTATCCTCAGATCCTATTAGGACAAATAAAAATTTAGTAGTCCCTATCTCGTTACAAAATATTCGTAAAATTCTTGATTCGGCTGAAATAAGTTCTTATGTCTATATGAATAAGTTAGTTTATGTATTAGAATTTCCATTAGTAAACTCTAAAAAATTTTCTATGTATCGTTTATATTCCATACCTATAAACCACCCCGACTCAACCCTTTATTCCACCATCCTTCCCGAGCAAACATATCTAGCCACGAGTACTACACATCAACGGTACGTCATAATGAGTACGACTGAGAACTGTAAAACGTTTGCAACGGATAACCGAGTCTGCAAAAACATGCTGGTGTATAACTACAACACAAGGCCTACATGCGAAATGGCTGTACTCGTGAGCGCCAAGAAAGAAGTACCACCTATATGCGATGTCACTACATTTGCTGCCAACATCAATACCTTCCAGTCACTAAAGACCAACGAATGGATCTACATCTTACAACGTCCGACCTCATATGCCTTAGAATGTGGAGATCAAACAACACATAACCAAATATTTGGAGCTGGAATTATTTCCTTGGATCCAGGTTGTAAATTATATACACCTTTTGTCACACTGTCTGCTGAAAAGGCAAAAACTACAAACATCAGCCATCCTACAATCACTGTAGACCTACAAGATGACTGCAATCAAGAAGAAGACAACAAATTGAAGTCCCTATGACATCAACAAACATTACTACTTCGTGCATCTCGGACGACGACGACGAAGAAGATGACAGCACTACCACCAGAACCAAAAGTTCAACATCTCAAAGATTAGGCAAACCCGCCCAATCTTTGTTTTAAAGGGGGGAGGTGTTATGTTATGACCCTAGAATCTAGTACATTATTATTATTGTTAGTTTTAAGTAATACTCTAATCTATTGTTCTTAAGGGCGCAACGCTTTCTCCTAATTAAACACCACGTGTTGCAGTAAATACCACGAACTGTATCTTTCCTAGAAACACCAGACGTTACACCATGAGGTTGCAATAAATATCATGAATTGTATTTTTCTAATAACTAAAGATGTTTCCCACACCGCGCGCACGCAGCACTTTGTTTAAGCTACACCAGATGTTCCCGAGCCGTAGTGTTAAGACCATTAGTTTTATGATTATTGTACCCTTCCTACGAACCTCATGATAATAAAACCTTGTCCCGCGCCCGCCTCAAGTTCAGTTCGATTCCAACCACCGTCCCGTGCTAACCTCCTCCAATCTCTGTTTAAATATAAGTTTAGTGTTAGTAATAAAGTTAATTTAAAAAACAGAGTTTTGCTTCTCGCCGCATATAACAACTTGTACTCAAAATTGATGCCTTACTATAAAAACGGAGTAAAACATTATACCTATAAATAGCATCGAAATCACCAACTTTGAGTAAGCTCGCCGTTAATGACCCCGACGGACGCCACATTAAGCATAGTATAAATATACATATTATGAAATTTCAGAAGGCGAGCAGTGAAAGCATTCATCGTCCGAAACCACAAACGAGACATTGATAAAATCTTATACGAAAAAAAATACAAAAGAAACAATCGATATGTTTACAAACATCACTAGGGCGAGTCTGAAGGGCGCTATTTACGCGACGCCGACCGGGGGCGGCCGCCGAATTGCGGGGGATTTACTTTATGATAATTATTTCGATTGCCATCGCCGGGAGAGAGTGCTGGAACCGATCCCGGCTCTCGAGCACTCGACAGGAGAAACGAGAAGAACGCCTCGTAAAAATCACAGCTTTTACGCCGAACCACTTTTTATCGTCGCCGAGCAATTTGCAAAAGTGATTGGCTTATATTATACGCAGCAGGTTCTAATTAATACGCTTGAGTTCGATTTCCGTTTAATTCAAATATGCTACATGGGGTTCTTTAGGTCTAGTTACGGTAAATTGCAGAAAGCATTAATTTAATTTATTAAATTCAAATGTGTTGCAGACGTTGCAGGGCAATATACGAGTACTATGTGAGATGGACAAATCAAATGTTCTTAATACGTTAAACAAAAATGCTAATCTTTCCGGTTCTTATGTAGGTACTAAATGTTCTGAAATTAAACGTCACCACAAATGAGTGAAGTTTTGGCTAGCACTTAGTAATTTCGTTATTTTTATTATCCATTTGTGCCGCAATGAAACGGTTTGTTGGGTCGTTTTAGTTGATAATATATTTAACTGGTTGTTAGGAATCTAGTCAACCCTAAGGCGTTTATTACTAAGATACTATCTATTGATTGTTTATGAGGGGTCCTCGAAATTTAGACTTTTTTAAGTTGATTTAGGAAAACTGAGACTCAAAAGAACGTGTTGTTTTTATTGAGGTCGTGCTTAAATGGTTAAAACTAAACACGGGTTTTGTGGTAGAGCTGCAATATAAAAACACTAACAATTTCTCATTTCGAAAACGCGGAACTTAGGTCTAGACTTGCAAGAACTCTCAGAAGGTAACTCGTATGTATAAAAAAAGTTCCAAGAAACAACTGGAATGCGGAATGACGGCGGACATCATGCGACGCTTATGAATATAAAACATTTACTACTTTTGTTACCAGCCAGAACTCATTGGAGTTAATTAAATAATAGATGAATGCAGCCCGACTAAAATTTACTTAAAGTGTCATTCTTATTTATGATGATGCAATACAGTATTTAAAAAAAAAAAATTATAAAAAAAACAAAAAAAAGTTACGAAATTGACAATACAATTACATGTGTCATATTTATGTATTACCAATTTTATAAGGCAGTAAAATTGGTAAGTTTTTATAAATAATATGTATAACATGTACATATAACATATTATTTATAATATACTTAAGTAACGTTAAAAATCATATGTCTAATTAAGTTTACGTGAACACTATTTTATAAAGTGCTTTGAAATTAAACACAAAGAGAATCGGTTTAAGCATTTGCTCGGCACGTGTCATAGATCACCACTAAGAGAAAACATAACTGGCAGGAATGAGATCATTTATATCAAGCCTAGTTCAATACAATCAAAATCTGGTGGTAATCGAACGAAACCACTGAGAGCAGCCAAAGCTTTATGGAACTATTCGAGACTCAAAGCACAGTGCCATAGATAGGGAACGAGAAATGCTACACCGAGGTTTATTCAGTATTAGAGTGAAAAGCAAATACGACGTAGCAAATCCGTTTCAAAAGGATCACCGCAAACGTTAGCTCAATGTAATGTCACATAGTATACTAACATACTTGGCCAATATTAAGACTTCATCGCTATCAGCCTATAGACGCCCATTGTAAGGAACACGCCAGCCTGCAAGGAAACTGCACGTGTGTACGCTGGTCCAATGCAAGCTCGTGGTTATTAAAGACTGCCTTCTTATGATTAAAACCGGCATCATAAACTAAACATGTCTCCCGAAGCAACGAGGATATGAAGATACCTTTTAAAAAGGTTACCAATCCAGTAACCCGACATTGCTTGAAATTACACGTTGGCAACACGAACCCAACACGTTAGCAGCTGCACCAACGAGTTGAGGCATTAGTATCACAAATAAATAAAAACCTAAATTTTACTGATGCTGAGAGAAAAGGTTAAAAACTAATCTATACTAATATTATAAAGAGGAAACCCTTGTATTTTTGTATGTATGTATGTATGTATGTATGTATGTATGTATGTATGTATGTATGTATGTATGTATGTATGTATGTATGTATGTATGTATGTATGTATGTATGTATGTATGTATGTATGTATGTATGTATGTATGTATGTATGTATGTATGTATGTAGGTATGTTTGTTTGTTTGCAACGAATCTCAAGAATTACGGCACAGATTTTAAAAAATCTTTAAATGTTACATTAGCGCTGAGTAAACATTTGAATAACAATTGAATTTTTCAATACGAAATTGATGTTTTTATTTTTTAATAATTGATGTTTTTATTTATTGGTAAATGTAATTTAATTTCTATTATATTGTTATTTTAATTTATTTAATATTAATTTTTTATCTCATCATCATTTAATTTTTATGTATAATTTAAATATAAGTTTAAAAATATATATTTTTAAACTGTATATTTGTAATACCTGCAAAAGGTCACTAAGTTATAAAGCCACATAAAATATATTTCACCTGTATGATACACTTAGTTATGCAAATAAATATTTTGATTTGATTTGATTTGATTTGATTTGAAATTATTTGTTTGTTTTGTTGTCATGGAAACCATTGATATCTATATATTAATACGTGAAGCAAAAACTTTGTACCCCTTTTTATGAAAATTGCGCTGACGGAGGAGTATGAAATTTCGCACACTTATAGTATGTATAGAGAAGGATAGCAGAATGTAAATATTTTTTTTTAAATTATGCATTAAAAATACATTGAGCCAATGAAAAAAACAATACACACACTACTATGTATTTGACACACGCGCAAATGTATTTGATACACACGCATATATACTATTTTTAAAAATTTCAAAAATGAAAGAGAGCGGCCGAAATCTGTCAATGCCAATCCAAACTCACATTCTATATTTTTTAATTTTTCATTGCTTAGGATACAATCTGTGCAGCCTTAATAAAATTACGGTCGAATTTCGACCACTGGGCGACCACAGTAGTATATTTAACTCAATGATGGAAACTGTCAAAGCGGTACGAAGTCCGCCGGGTCAGCTAGTTTAAAATAAGTAAGTGAAGTAAGTAAATATCCAATACACTGTCTTTCCAACTGCTGGGCAAAGGACTCTTTCTTTGAATCAAGACATCGCTACAATTGATGGGTATTTTAAATAATTAGCACGGCAAATGACTCCAAATAATTGCCAAACGCGAGTTGAAGATCGCAAACCCGGTAGGCTACTCTTGATGCAAACTCAATCTCAAAACAATTCCAATGCGATTAATATGTATCGATATTAGGATAAGTTTCGCAATTTCGGAACGCCCCATCTCGATAATAATTTGTTCACTCAATTTCCACGCAATTTAATTCCAATGTGGCGCTATTATCGCTTTTAAGAGTGCCATTTGAATTTTTTAGATTTGTGATTGGAAATTGATTATTGCAATTGTGTTTCAAGAGTAACCCTACCGAGCTGTGCATTGGATAATCCGAATAATACCTCTCGATAACTCTATTTAATTTTAAATCAGTTAATGTTTCGTATAACAATTGTCAATATGCGTACGCTCGTAAAATTTGTAGAACAGCTTGTCATCAAAATCTCAGCGTAATGACTTATTTAAGACCATTTTATGACGAGAATTTTAAGTTGCTTACTAAAATTGTGTTTTTCTTTTGAAATCTAGAGAAATGAAGTCATATCGTGTATCGTACAGCAACTCCTACAGATAAGCACCTGCATGGTGATAATAAACCTGCAGTATGTAAACATGACCTCGGAAAGCTTACCGTTATTAATAATTCCCATACGATAAGCCCCAGACAACGACGTTTTATCCTTCGGACAATACGCGAGTCGATTGAAATTTAAAACATCCAAATATCAATAAACTGATGGATATCCTACTACCTATGTACCTACAAGTCTAATATATATACTTAGGAAGTTTAGTCCCGACCCGAACTCCCGACACAACACTGTAAAATATCGTATGCTTATTCTGTTTAAATCAGAACGGACCCGATTAGAATAATTTAACCGGTATCTTATAAGAAATTGAGTCAAAGACTACTAAACACCTATCTTCCTTCGAGCATGAATCCTGGAAACGATCCATAGCGTTTCGATAAAATAATACATAAATTAAAACGCCTCGAGGTCTAGTGATGTCAGACCCAGAGCATAATGTATTCGGTTTGGATGGTGATAGGGCTTGTTTAAAGCCCGCTAAGCTACCTAAGCTGCCATCTTATTTATCTATTGCCGTTGCAATAATGACGATAGCATTGTTGTGTTCTGACAGTTAGTGATAAGATTTTAACATCAAGTAAGATAAAGGCCTGTAATCGTTGTAAAATTAAAAAATGTAAAAAGCATTACCTGTTTGACAACACCCAACACGATGTGATAGAGCAACGTAGGTTTAAATGAGAATGGTTTTTTATTATTATTAACAAATACTAGTAATTTGACTAGTAATTATGCTCGAAGATTTTTTATTAACCACTAGACACCACCACATTAAAACTGGAAACCATTACCTGAACAGTTACCTAGCACTGATATTATTAATTAGGGTTTGACTACAGATTAACTGATTTATATTTTATGTACATAAACAATTAAAGATACATGGTCTAATTAGACTACAGTAAAATCCAGAGTAATTATTATGTACTAGTAGTAATGTCGTTAGTCGTTATATGAAGAAACTAACATTATTTTGACGATATTCTTGTAATAAACTGTTGTTGTATGTTACCAACTGACGTTTTAACTACGTCAGCATGTTCATCGTTGTGTTCAGCATGTTTAACTTGTAAACCAAAATTAATCAACATCAATCAATCAAAATCACTTGAAAAAATATTATAAAAATTTCGTTAATTTCAACATACTAAGAGTAGAGTTAATGCCGTCGCTTAAAAAACGAATGTTGAGTAGCGTGGAGTTACTAGCTGTTGACTGTCGTATTATTCTAAATCTATTTGAATTTGAAGTAAAAAAAATATGGTTTAGCTCGTTCCTTATGATTTTAACCCTAATAGCGACAACAATGTTGCAAGTGCACTTGTAACGAAGACAAAGATTGACCAGCAGTAAGCCCATGTGGTCGCATGAATATGGATAAGCGGAGCTGGGAGTTAAGTATGCATACGAAGAAAGAGCTTTGTTGGAAGTATTTCTAGCAAAATGTACTGTGTGCCATGAACGTGTAGTAAAATATTGAGTGTGTTTAGAATTATTATGGTATATTTATTTTATGAAAAATGTATATGGAATGGAACGTTTTAGGTGTTAGAAAAACTTTCTTGAAAACCTTCTTAAGGTCAATTTAACAAAAATATGAAACAAGTGAACTCAAGAAATGTTTTTAACTTTAGTTTAAAGCAATAAGGCTGCGGTTATGATTTGCAAAATAATTACTTAATTATTTAATAAGTATATTTGTTCACATTGTTTGTCCTCGGTCCAAATAGTGTGCATTCTTAGACAGGTGATCAAGTGGCAATTATTTATTCGGCAATTTAATAACAGGAGATTATGATCTACACGCGTCACTACGCAACTAATTAAAGCGTAGGCAAAGAGAAAATGGCAATCTGTGGAGTTCTGCCCCCCCTTTTAGTGGGGGGGGGTCGGTTACGTGTGCCCCCTTGGGGTGGTCGGGTGTATGGTTTTTCTGCTCGGGCATCCTTTGCTTACTTATTGATCCAGTCAAATGTGTGGAGGTGGCGCTGTGGGTGGCGCGCCCGGCCCCGCGCCCCCAGAAGGGGGTACGTCCAAATAAATCTGCCCGCCCGCGAAACACCGCAGTGACAACAGCGGCGGCCGGTAAGATGCGGTCCCGACGTTTCCAATCAATTGTCATCGCCGGAGCCGGGCGACCTCGTGGAGCGAGGTCGGGCACTCGCCGACGCAACACATAAAATCGGCGAGTGCCATTTTAATTGGAATGATTTCCATCGGAAGGTAGCGGCGAGCGCGACCTTAGAAAAACAGGCATGCGCGCGGCCGCCGAAGGTACCCACATAGTGGCAAAGACGCGACGCTTCTGCTCTCATCACAGGGGTCAATGACGTTAGTTACAATAAAAAACGCATGTCTATCATTATTTTTGATTTTAGACATAGATAACGCATGATAATGTTGAAATCCATTATGGAAATATCTACCTACTTGAATAAAGTAGATTCACAACATACTTTGGTTAACAAATTAAACAATACAAAACCAGGCTCACGCCAAAGATATGTATTTATTTTTAAAAAAATAATCAAATTTCTCACGTCAGAATTAGTAAAAAATATTTTCTTTTTCTCTTGAAGAATGCGTACTTTAAATATTTAGAAACTTTATAGCAATTCATCATGACACCTACATTTCGTAATAATGGTAGAAAGAAAAACTATCAAAACGCACCCTTTTAAAACAATAATGTTTTAAAAGTACTTTTGAGAACTGATTATCTTCAAAACGTTTACGCTTATTATTATTATATCAGACTTTTAAATAAAAAAAATGCATTGAATTCGGTTCATACTTTGTTGAATACGATTCATCCGTTTGAGAAGTACGATGACTCATACAAACAAACACAAACTTATAGAATCCTTTTTACCTGAAGGTTTCATAAAACTTTTTACATAAGTTTAATAATATTAAATAAACCATAAACTGGTTTCTTAGTATCGTGCTTATGGCAAAGCACCAGCTTCATTACCTGTTCGTACGGTATAATTTTGATGGCTATCATTATTAATTATAATACTATCATTAGCATTTAATAAAGTGGAATGCCATGAATGGTTACCGAAACTACAAGCCACCACTACTACAACAACTTTTTTGTTTTTTATTGTGTTAGTTTAAAAGGTATTTGGTTTGTAGTTTGGTGTTTGGTTTTATAAAACGTTAATAGTAAAATAAAATAAATAGTTTTCTAGTTAGTTATTTGAATAACAAGTGTTTTTCGTTAACTCTATATCTACTTCTGTCCCAAAGATCAGCCATTTAACGACATTTTTTAATTTTTACTTGGCATTCGCAATGTTAAAAAAAATAACTTGCCTTCGCATCCACAACCTATTGCATACCCACCAAGCCCCATCCGTGGCAAGTCGTCTATTTCAAGTGCAATTTCAGTTTAATTTAATAACATGTATCGTATCTTGTTTATAATCACGATTTGATTAAAGATATAACGATTTAGAGTCAAATCTCACGTTAATTAACCGTCCGATGCGCACACGCCATTGTCTAGAAGCTTTTCCAGAAACAATGGGCAAAACTATAGCCGCCGACATGCCTATAGACGCATACCGAGTTGTATAGGTAGCGTAGACATGGGTATATGTAGCGATCGTTTAAAATGCTATCCCGCTACTATTTGAATGGAAGAGGTCGATCTTAACAATTCTAAGTAGGTGATGATGACATTCTCGAATAATAAGCGTATATTTTTGAGACCATTTCTAGACGTATTGCTTTCCTTCTGTCGAAAGATTAAACTGCGCGAAAACAAATATTTTGGCTTCTTTAAAGTTTGTTATAATTATAATATTTCATTGAAGTAAGATTACAATACAAAACTACTTACCTACAACAAGCCCCCCGTTTACTAACCCTTCGTTCATTCTTATAACCTCAGGTTTTTTACTACGTGGCTCAACTAATATATTTCAATGAAGTTATAACCCCCTACTTTTAATTTTGCCCTAATTTTTTCAGTTCGACTTTTTTTATCACCATCAAAACCTTCTGAGATGACTCCCGTCGTGATACAAACGAACAACTCTTTCTAATGGACCAACTCCTTAACTCGAAAAAAAAATCAGATGATCCATACATTTTGGTCGAATGAATATTGATGTTTTGCATGGAACAGCTGATTTTTTTTCGAGCTAGGAAGTTGGTTCAATAGTGAAAGTTGTTCGTTTATATCACGGGGGTCATCTCAGAAGGTTTGGATGGTTATAAAAAAGTCGACCTGTATATTTTTAAAATTTAAAAATTCTTTTTTTTTTCGATTTTTTATGTTTAACTTACTAGTTATAACATAACAACCTACCTATAAAGAGTTTTTCCAAAACTAATAAAATAATGTAACAAGGAGACAAATAAGTATCTACTTTACATTTGATATACTAACTGCTTGGATCGAATTGACAACATGCAATTTATTACTCTTGTCTTGTTGAGAAACATATACAAGTAGTAGTTGCATATTATTGATTTCAAAGAACTGATATGTCCAATCAGTGATGGTTTCTAAAAGACATCTGCAGCCAGCAATGCGTTAAGTTAGCTCGACTTCATCAGAACAGTGGGTGGGTCTTAAAATACCTAGGCATTCTTTGGGGAATAAGATCACAAACAGAATTTACTTCAATATTATGCGGATAGTACAGGACATTCCAGGAAAAAAATAGAATATTAATGAAATAAAATATTTGCTATTTAAGGCAGAGTGTAAAAGTTTCGCTAACCTTTAGTTACTTACTGTACTTTTCATTTCAAATAAACATATCTATTCTCTAAAGCGAAAAGTGGTTCAATCCACCCACAGAACAACGTGAATCCGATCATATCGCAAGCATACTAAGAATTTTTGGAATGTGGGACAAAACTTCGGGACGAACGAAGCATAAATCATTTTACCATAAAAGCAAATAATTATAATAATATTAATACGTGAAGCAAAAACTTTGTAAGTACCCGTTTTTACGAAAATTGCGCGGACGGAGGAGTATGAAATTTCGCACGCTTATAGTTTATATAGAGAAGATTATCCGAATGTTAATGTTTTTTTTTTAAATTATGCATAAAAAATTACATTAAATCAACAAAAACAACATTACACAAACACTCATATGTATTTGACACACACGTATTGTTTGTCTTTAATGCGGCCGACATCTGTCAATGCCAATCCAAACTCACATTCTATCTTTTTTCATTTTTCATTGCTTAGGATACAATCCGTGCAGCCTTAATAAAATTATTACGATCGAATTTCGACCACTAATCACAAAAGAAAACAATTAATTAAGAAATAAGCAGGCACTTACTTCTAATGTTAAATTGAACGAACATTTTGAATGGTTATTTAAGTAGCTAAGCTCATTTTCCTCTGATTTATTTTCCTTATACTGTATCGACGTCAATATTGGGCAGATACAATAATATTGTATTCATGATATTATCATGAATTATTATTTATTGTGGGATCAGTCCGTGCTCGACCTTTTGACATGGGTCAGAAGTTGACAAGTATATTGCGACGAATGACACATACGGCTAAACGGTATGATGTGTCCGAGATACCTCGATACAAGTCGATACTGTCGGTTAGTTGCTAGGTGCATATATCAATTATTACATATTCAATCTGAACGAAAGAAACATTTTTATTCTCTATTATTTTACTTAAGGTGTAATATTTTTATACACTATTTTTAACTTTTAGCTTTGACAGTTTCCATCATTGAGTTAAGGGGGTGCAGCGCGGACGCAAAACTGCGAGTTTCAAGTTTCTTTATGATAGCGAGCGAGCGGCGCGTGGCAGTGCCAGTGGTGTGACAACGGCGCACGACTACGAATACGCACGCACACTAATATCTGTACAGAGTAGGCTGGTGATTTAATTAGAGCAATGTTTACTTTCGTAAAATCATAGGCGTTTGGGTAAAAAATAAGAAAAGTCTTAATATTTTCATATTCATGTTTTTTTATTGAAAAATAAGACAACAGTGACCTGCGGAATATCAATACAAACATTTTGATGTGGGATCATTGTTTCATTTGTGCTATATTTACAAAGTTTCTGAAGAAATAAGTTTTTAGATATCATTATTTTACGTATTGTTTATGCAGTTTCTGGGTATTTGTTTCAAATTCCAAGACAACCATGACCTTGTGAAAGGATCAAGCTAACCAATACTAGTCCTTTTAATGTATAAGACCTATTCAGCGCCTAGCACCAGTGACTTAAAAACACGTAAATTTTCAAATTCCGCGCTGCACCCCCTTAAATATATATCAATGGTTTCCATGACAACAAAACAAACAAATCATTTTGTATTGGAAAATTAAATTGTCGTTTTTAGTATTTTTTTTTTAATATAGCCTATGTTAGTCAGCGCTAATGTAGCATTCTAATGGTAAAATATTTTTTTTAATCCGTCCAGTAGTTTTTGAGTTTATTCGTTGCAAACATACATACATACAAAAATAAAAAGGTTTCCTCTTTATAATATTAGTATAGATTAAAACAATATTAATTATTATACTAATCACGACACATCTAATGTATGTATAATTATTAAAAAAAACGTTCAATACCTCTAACATAAAGGAAATGCAACTTTATTGAAAAAAGACAAACACCCGTTTGCACTATACTTATAAATCGCCTAAGTCTACTACCCGGTCAAGTTAACTCGGCATCTGAGTGTAAGCGACGTTTTCGAGCCAGGTGCTGGGTGAGTGTTGAAAAAAATTTACGAGCGAGATTTGAATCCGCACTATGCTATGCTATGCTATGCTATGCCAACTATGCTATCGTGGCTCAATCCAACTCGCCGAAATTAATCAACACTTTCTACTCTTACTCTGTAAGCCAAAGCAGCCCTATTCAATGTCGACAACTACGTTATCAACATCCGATCTTAATTAACATTTTTACAAATATTGAAAGATCAGTTAAAAATTAGGCAAGCTATTTATGATTATTTACATATAATTTTACGCAAATTTTGTTGCGAACATATTGTAATTTGTCTTTTTGTCTTTTTTCAAATTGTAATTTGTTCGCAACAAAATTTGCGTGAAATGCAACTTATAAAAACCGGCCAAGTGCGAGTCCGACTCGCGCACGAAGGGTTCCGTACTTTCGTTCTCGTTCAAACCAATTTTTGGTGGAAGTGTGCATGGTAATGTACATCATATATTTTTTTAGTTTTATCATTCTCTTATTTTAGAAGTTACAGGAGGGGACACACATTTTACCACTTTGGAAGTGTCTCTCACGTAAACTATTCAGTTTAGAAAAAAAATTTGAGTTTCAGTTCTAAGTATGGGGGAACCCCAAAATTTATTGTTTTTTTTTTCTATTTTTGTGTGAAAATCTTAATGCGGTTCACAGAATACATCTATTTACCAAGTTTCAACAGTATAGTTCTTATAGTTTCGGAAAAAGTGGCTGTGACATACGGACGGACAGACGGACAGACAGACAGACATGACGAATCCCTAAGGGTTCCGTTTTTTGCCATTTGGCTACGGAAATCTAAAAACTGATAACAATCTGCACTAAAACTTATTAAACGTTTAATCGCATTTTTACGGTACAAGTGGGATATCCTCGCAGTCCCGGCAAATGTAACTAAAGGTATTACCGTGCCGCCGAGTGGCATCTTGGCCCGTGTGAAATATGAACCCGACTCCCCTGCCCGAGCCGGGCTCACAACCGATGACGCGTGCACCCCTTCACTAACCTCATAAATGGCGGTGCCAATATTCAACAGGCTGACTCGGTGCCGACCGACGCGACGCTGTGACACTGAAAGTGACTAGATAATTAAGATGGAAGTCAAGAAATTTCGCCAAGTTTCTGCTTAGAATCAGAATAAATGGCGGCCAACCTTAATTTTTTTCCGCCAAGCAGTATTCATTGTTGCAGTATATTCAGTGAAATTCATCCAGCTTCAGTTCTCCAGGCCGCCTATTGTTCGGCAACGCGCGTGATACCTTTGGTGTAGCGGGATGTTTGGATCACCAAACATCCCGCTACACCAAAGGTATCACACGCGTATCCTTAAAAGTATCAACTTTTAAGGACCCCCATTCGTAGGCACTCCATTCGCGCCTCTCCATCACTCCAAATTAGAGATGGATTTGCTCGGAGCGATGCCACGCAGTCCACGTAGTTATTTGGCCTCCAATTACGGGCACTCTTTCGCGTCACTCCATCTCTCCAAATTAATGGATTATGGAATGTTTGTAAATCCAACGCTCGGAGCGATGCGACGCAATCCAAGTAGTTATGATTAAACTAGCGGCCCGCCCCGGCTTCGCCGTGTGTATTTTTTTTAATATAGCCTATAGCCTTCCTCAATAAATGGACTATTCAACACAAAAAAGAATTTCAATTCGAACCAGTAGTTTCTGAGATTAGCGCGTTCAACCAAACAAACAAACAAACTCTTCAGCTTTAATAATATTAGTTTGATTTGGAGTGATGGAGTGAAGCGATGGATGAAGTGGAGTTTCCGTGAATGGGATCCAATAAACCATGGGCTTCGGTGGCCGCTGTCTATCGGGCGCGAGTCGTAACTCGTAGGCTCGTTTGCCGATTAAATAACAAAAAAAATCGACTGGCATAGCCTACGTCGATCATCAGGAAGGTAGACTTGGTACTGTATTATCAACATTTTCGTGACTCGTGTCAGTTCGCCAGAAAACGAGTACTTGTGTTTACACCACCCTTCATTATTGTGGAGACAGACCGGAGCGAACACCTTAAAGTAACCGTAACGTATCAGACGTACACTCTCACATCCTTCTTCCAAAAACGGGCAGAGAGAACATCAGAATCACTAACTTTTAGTAAACTCGCCGTTAGTGACCTCGACGCCACACAGTTCGGCAAATGACTCCATCCCACCTGATGTTAAGTGGAAATGGAGTCCAGACGCGAAGATAACTGGTGCAGCGTGAAAACAATAAACGTATATAGCATCAGTTAACCTCACTCTGCCGGCCCACAAGGTTCTTCACGCCTCGTTTGAAGGACCCCATATCATAGGAAGGAGGGAAAACGTGTGCGGGTAGACTATTCCATCTTTTGGAGGTGCGACAAAGAAACGAGTCACCAAATTTCTTTGTGCGCGATGGGATATTTGAGACAGTGAAGCGGTGTACGGAATTTTAAGAAAATTTATTGCGACATTATAAAACATAAACATGAACAAAAGAGAGAAAAAAATTACGAAGTTACAATTTGGCGGTCTTATCGCTTTCATGCGATTTCTTCCAGACAACTAGTCGTATGGAGAGAGCTAATAAAATGTGTATTTTATAAATTAAGCAAAATACTAACAGTAATCTATATACATAGTAATGACTTGTCCTGACTGATTCATCATCGCAGAGCCTAAACCGCAGAAGCTAATTAGATGAGATTTGGACTGTAGGTTAATTGAGTGACGTAACCAGCCACTAAGAAAGGATTTTACGAAAATCATATCTTAAGGGGGTCAAATACGGGGTGAAAGTTTGATTTTTTAGATGAATTTCGCGAACGCATTATTCAGTTGCAGCGAATTTTAGAATCGCATATTTTAGCAAATCAATTTTTCATGTTAGATATATTTTGCGAACGCCTTATTTAGTTGCAGCGGATTTCAATATCGCATTTATTAGCGAATCCATATTTAAAGTTGGATATATTTTGCGAACGCCTTATTTAATTGCAGCGCTCTCCCCTTACGTCTGGCCCTCGCTACCCAGCGCTTCGCTCGGGAAAAAAAATTAACTTAACCTAACCAACGGTGAAAAATTCTTACGCTGACCGATTGAAGTGAAGTAAAATGGCGTTACTCTGAAATTTACTGCAACTAAAAAAAAGATCGCTAAATTCATCTAATAATAAATTGTGAGAACATAAATAACGCTTTCGCTAAAAAATGCTACTCTGAAATTTACTGCAACTAAAAAAGGAGATCGCGAAATTCATCTAATAATAAATTATAGGACCCTTTTTACTTATATCCTTATGATATTTACCTTTAATAAGTTTGGCTTTTATTACCCACACGTGAGCAAAGCCGCGAACAAAAGCTAGTGAGTGATAAATATATAAATACCATATATATAAATAAACCTACTTAAACATAATAGTAGTCTCAGGTAGGAAAGTAGCGGATACGGCAGTTTTGCAGTTTGCAGTTTCACTTAGGGTGATTCCAAAAATGAAACCAAAATCTTAATCTAGAACAATTTTGATTAGTGTTTAATGTATACGGGATAATGTCTGTGATGTTGTCTAATATCTAGCAAACATACGGTTCTTTATATTTGAAACAAGGCATTGAAGGTGATGTACTATTACCGCACCACTCGAATGAATTTAATTTTCGCGAATGAAACAGAGGTTTTGTATCAGTCTGGTTGCACAAGGCAAAAAAACTAGCAAAACAAAGCTCAAGACCACCAAGCGAGGTTTAACTTATATTGGCACTCAATATAATAAATTGGTGTTTTAAACCTTCGCGCGCCATATGTACGCACGGTCGTACGTAAGGTGGCCCGCTAATTATACCTACAGCGCGGGACGGCGACTGTCAATATGACCATCAACGATGGAAGTTTAAGAAAGAGTTACTATATAGACCGGCCGTTGCTGCGATTATGTATGGTTGTTTCCTAATAAGCGGGCGATATGATGAGACATCCCGGGCGCAATGCAGGTGTAAGAGTTTAAAGCTCAATGCACGAATATTGCATTCGAATGTCGCCATTGGAGTGGAACAAAATTAATGTTTTTTTATAGCCCTGCTGCCTTACCCACTTGAGTTGGTAAGGCAGTTTCAATCTTATTTACTCCAAGTTAAGGTATTAGGTTCGAGGCGCGTTTGTAAAGTTATTAAAATCTTTGTATTGTCTGAAGCAGGTCAAAATCGTCGATCATTGTTTATGCATAATTTAATCGTGGATCATTGTGAATACATAATTTAAAGAATAAATGATATCGGCGTTCAGGATGTGTGTTCAGTGTTTATTGACGGTAGTGTCAATGGCGGTCGCTCCGAGTGGTAATGTGGTAAAAGTGTAATGAGGGGTCGGTCGGTTCCGCGGCGCGCGGTGCAGCGGCGCGGCCGGCCGGGGCGGGGCGGGCGGGCGCGCGGAAGGAATGCGTCGTTTTCGCATCGGGAGAAACGAATGCGTTTAAGCGTCGCGGGTACACAATGGCGGCGTGACGAGATCCGGTTCGCGGGCGGCGCGGGGGCAGGGGCGGGGGCTCTAATCGATAGCCGGCGAGCGACGGCCGGGCGACTGCGGCGCATAGGTGACAGCTCGGGCCCAATCAAATTACCGGCCGTGGAGGCGAGCTGCAACGCCACGCACGACGAAGAAACGCCCGCCGCCGCCGCCGCCGCCCGCCGCACCGCCGTTGCCATCGCCGCCGCCGAAACTGCGCCGACGAGCCTCTATTGTCCGATACACCGCAACCTCACATGCGCTCGTCTATGCAACACATTGACGGATAGTCGACACTTATCAAGCCGCACGATACGCGATGCCCGTCCCACATTACCCTCCCCCCCCCCCCTGCACATATCCCAATTTATTCACTGTACCTAGATGAGGTTGTGAATTTACTTAATCTATGATCGTACAATACAGCAAGACTTGCTGTAAATAATTACAACATATTTTGATTATAGTAGTAAAACATATTGGCCAGGTGTGATTTACTTCTGAATTTTGAGTAGACCAAAACATCACACGTTATTCACAATGGTTTTTATATGTTAAATGGTGTAAACTAAACCTTAATCATATTAAAAAGCAAACCTACCGAAAAGGCTTATAACTCCCAAAAACAAATCAATAACAGATTCGGTGTTAAGACGCCACCGATGTCGCCATTACCTTTTACGATAGTAATTAGGTCACTCAACAAAACAAATACAAACTGCGAAACCGAATAATAAGTTATAGAGTAAACGAGACATCTATGAGTACCACGGCTGAGTATCGGTGTACGCGCATCTAATTATAGGTTATTCCACCCGCGCACCACACAACAGATCCACGTTCAACCATTAACGACCTGAGCACGAATGTATATCCCACATATAGCGGCGGATATGTGCATACGCAGCAGGCGCATGCAGCAATGTGATACAACCGTCACGCGCACTGAACCTCACCCTGGGTCGAAACAAAATTTGCCCCAAAATTTTACAGTTGAAACGGTCATAAACACGAAATAAAACAAAGAAGCTATAAGAAGCGGCAGTAAATACGAAACTTGACATTGAAAACGGAACTGTAGCGGGGCAATATTGCGTGAAAAGATAACGGGCCGTAAAGTTGCCACAAATCGATTGTAGGCGTGTAGGAAAATAAACATATTAACGACGAGGCTAACTCGACCGATATGACTAAATGGTTGTCGCTTTCTTAGACAGGTAATAAAATAGTCTCCACAATTAAATCGATGACATCACTGCCACCACGCGTGCCGCGATGGGAAATAAAAGCACATTTCAATCAACAGGACGACGACACGTATGACGCGTCTGCTGCTGGCTTTGTGTTAAACACTCGGCGTAATATGAAAGCTCAAGTATTTTATGTACAAGATCTTATACTGAAATATTAAGAAACGCACGTATCTAACACTTTACACACATTACTTAAACTTTGTGAATGGCAATGGCCACGAAAATAGGAGCGTCTAACGCTATAGAGTAGATGTATCTATATAAACATTTTAATCATCTCATAAGACGGCGCGGCCGATACACCGAGATTTAAAAAAAAACCTGGCATGTATGATGTCTCAGTACCGTAAATTAAACTTTTATCCAAAACTTAGTATCGAAAAGCAATTTTCGGTATTCAAAAAGTTAGTACTGCTGTTATACGCGGAGGAGATTCCTTCCTAATTGAAAACGCCATGGTCAGTACACAAGCTGCTTTCTATACAATGGAAGTAGAAAAACTTTCACATATTGAGAATAGATTTCAAATTGAATTGAAAATTTCGAAGAATTTCCTTTATGATCCAGTAGGTTGGAATACAAACGCGCAAGAAAATAGACGGGAATTCTTTTAATGAACAATACGCATATGAAAGACTATGGACTATTTCACAGTTGAGGATAAACCTCCCATCTTGTCCAATCCTAATCAACTGATTTTAAAGAACTAGAAGAAGAATGAGAACCTTACGATGGCTCAGCAGTTGAAAAATAAAATAATTAGAATATAAGATTTCGCGAACGCAAATGTATCAAAAAATCGTTTAATTTAAAGCTTGTCACTACGTCAACAAGACAAGAGTTAAAAATTTTCGCTAAGCTTAAAAAATAATAATTAGGTTTCCAATATTTGAGTTAATGTGTTCGTTATTAATAGCCTTATAAAAAAGCATGCCTAATTTCTTTAAAAACTTAAGTCCTTCAGGTCAAAATGCTCAATTCTTTACAAGGTCTTAAGACAGGGTGTAGTCTACATTCATATTAAAAACAAATGGCTACGCTACTTGCACAACCGCATACGTTTTACTATTTCGTAAAAAATACTGTAGATAGTGACATTAAAGCTTCCGTAGTCCTAATATAAACAGTAAACGGTGGAACTGTACAATGAAACGTTTTCACGTGAGACGTAAAGCAAAGCTGGTTGGCGCAAACGTTTTTATGTCTCTACTGAACTAAGGCTAATCAATCGTACTTACCCTCTGCTAGGAAAAACATGCAAATATTGTGTTTTGATGTGTACTCACCTAGTGCTGTATCTAAAACTGCTTGTGCCGCCTGTTCTTCGCCAACAGGCGTCTTAAGGCATATTTTTTTGAGTTTCATTGCAACTGGTGAGTCTTCAGACTGGGCCACTGAAACATAAAGTATATATTAACATAAAAACAAAAACTATCAAACAGCTTCAATGGAATCTTAAAAAAGGAAGGCAGATAAATAAACAGTTAAAAACAATAAAGATTTTTTTCAAAGACACTACTTTCAAGGGATAAGTACAAATTGTCAAGGCCAAGAAAAAAATTTAGAGATTCCATCTAAGGCGCTCCGCAGATAGGGCAACTTTAGTTGCAGAAACTAACTTAAGAGTATTCGTTGGATGCCAGTTGCCAGCAACTGTTAACGGTTGCCGTCATTCAAAATATTTTTTTCACATCTATTGTCAACAGTCAGTGTTGGCCAGTGGGGGACAACAACTTGACAAACCTAGTACAATGACAGTAGCTAGTTGCGGCAATTTGAAACCGATTTTATCATCGATTGCAGCAAATGAAAACTGTTGTCGACCATCGGAACTTGGAAGTTTTAACCCTGTTTTGTAGTAAAAGGGTCCCTTGTTACCACAAAACAGTGTTTAAAGTTAAACAATGACTAAATACGAGCCTAAAATATTGTGTCTCTGTCTAATAATATTAGCTAAAATGTGACAGCATCTGTGTCTAACTTTAACCATCGTTTTGTGGTAAACAGTAAATGTGTGCGCAGTTTCTTTAGATTATATAGAAACAGCTAGATGCGAGTTTCTTGTTGCTGCAATCGGAAATCAAAGTTGCTTTGTCTGCGGAGCGCCTTAGTCCGTCTTATCAGGACAGGTCGTAAGTTCTTTTCATCAGTCTGGTGTCTGAATTGTAACTCGTATTGATTTTTTGTAAGTTTTTTAATATAGTTTTATCTAGTGTTCCACTATTAGTTTTATTAGGTTACCAAAAATTACTTATAACATTAGTGAAGACACAGACACCTCATTGTGACGTACGCTAAGGTACCTCAAGGTATTTAGCTGCTAAGATATCACAATTCACAGTCCAAACCAGCAAAAGTGCCAAAATACAACAAAAAATATTCAGTTAATTTAGAAACATTGTTTAAATTTAAATATTTTATTAGTGTAACTGTAAATTACTATTAAGCGGTAACGGTTGCGTTTGTCAGTTTTATTATCGTTATTACATACCACTGTGTTTTCCTCGGATATAATACTGTGATTAATCTAAGCTCGCCACAGAGGACAGTGGCCAGTGGCCAGTGTACGCCATGTGACCTTTCCATTATAGCAGTTAGGCAACATATTTATATTTAGTACAATTGCCTTCTCGATTAATTACTATGTTACTTATTAATTTGAATGATGTCGATGAATATGGAAAAGCTTTGATGTTTAATTCCACGAGCGGGGTTTGAACACCCTCTCGCAACAAAATTTGCGTAAAATTAATATTGCGCTAATATATGGTTAACTTCATTATATTGCGTTCGGTAAGTTATCGCTTCTTTTGTCGATAATGTTCATTATAATTGTTTTTTTGTTTATATTGAAAGAGAACACACGCGATTACTCTTCGCGAAGTATTTCATAGGAGCATGCAGAGTTTTTGATTAACTTCTAACTGAATAGTAGAGGTTTGTATGAAATCACTAAATACATATTTAAAAACACGATATTCGTTGACCGTGATCACTACCAAGACTTTATTGGTAACTTAATAAGTTGGTTAATTAAAGCGAAACAACGGTAAAAGAACTTGTGGTTTTTGTTCCACTATTCGGCTACTGAAATGCCATAAACTTTATTCACGTCGAATGGCAAATTTTACTTAAAGCTTGTTCACTCACAGTAAAAAAAAAAACAAATGTTGAAAAACTCACAGTAAGCTTACAGGGTGTACAAACGGATTTAAGACAATGTTAAGGACCATAGTCATCACCTGCTGATCATGTGTGAGATGATAGGAAGCCCTCTCAAATTGTAAGTCAGAAGAAAAAATCTGAATATACAACACCAGAAACGATACACGTGTCTACATAAATGTTATGAAATGGAAATTTTAATAACAAATTAAAAGGGGGCGATAAGCTGACCTCTTACTTTAATTCTATTTCAGGGAGATGCGTACTAATTAGTCATCTAGAGAGAGCAGATTTATTGAAAATTCTCCAATTATAATTGCACTGTCTGACAAGTTTCTATGAGGATCCGTGAAATAACTTACAAAACTTAATTATTTACAGAATGTGTCAAATAAATAGCAGTTTTTTGAATGTTTGTAAAGTGTAGTTATGTGCTCGAGCGCGCGAATACCAGACACAATAGAATTTTAATTGTTTTCGGCCACCTAGTGGTCGCTCGACGCTTGAGGGGTTATTTGATTGCACATCTAAAGATAAATTTATATCAATTATTGCATATTAATTTTGATGCAGTCACGTCTGAATGCTGATGTTGACTGATGAATGACTGATGATGTTGTTGACATCGGTTGCACGCTTCTCGTAAAGGAGTGGTTTCAGTGGGTAACGGACTTCGCACCGGAACAAAACAGGGTCGCTTGGCGGTAGACCATTGTCCGGTGAACTAATTAATTAATGTCGAAGTCAACTATGACTATTCTCTAAAGAAACTGTTAGTTTGGTTGATGATTCATATGATGATTATAAAACAATAAAAGCTTGATGTCAAATCAGCATAGCAATAGGACCTATCGAACGAACAACACAAACGGTTTTAACCGAAATCCTAAACCAGACTCCTAACAAAAAAACCCTGAATTTAGTACAGCCCCTAGCAGGTATCGTTACTTCACATTTTCATATCAAGTGCGCCAAATGCATTTTGTGCAGTGCATGACTTTCAACATTTAAGAGATTTTTTAATCGAGGACGAAGTGGCAACTGGCAACTCGGAATAAAATATAACTTGAGCGAAAAGGTCAGAGGGCATGTAAGACTGTCAACTATATCGATTTACTCCTCTGACATTTATACGACAGCTGCAGCTTTTGCGTGTTAGTAGGTGAGCCTTGTGTTACTGTACTACAGTTATGGATAACTGGTTTTGCACTTTCTTTTTGTCATTTTGGTTTTTTTCTCGAGATATTGTTGACCAGGTCCATATGGCAAGTAGAAAACCTTTCGCTGCGAGGATTAGAACTGATTACGGTTTAGTCTACAAGCCAAAATTACCATATACTATCTATCTAGTTTTACTGCTTCACTAGGAACCCCCATCCAGTTGCCCCAATTGAAAACTTCATTTTACTTGTTGAATGTTGACTACCGGCCAGACCTAACAAACTGCTAGAGCCTTAAGTATGCTTATTCAGAATCGCCTCAAAATGACGCTGACCTGTTTTTAACATAAGGACTATTAGGAAAATTGTCAAACTCAGGCCAACGAGACAAGATTGTAGAAGTTTTAAAATAGGTGAATTGATGCCCAGATATTCCTACAACATACATTTGGTAAAAGTAAGCAGTTCATCAACGTTATTGTATGAAGCACGTTCGTACAGTTCGCAGATAGCGGGGTGTCATTACATATGCGTGACGTCGGCAGTGAGCCGGTGTCGTTGCGTTACGGCAGGTGCAGGCGAAGCTGCACGCTGCGCGGAGGTTGCGCCCCCCGTCCCCCTCCTACCACCCGCGCGCCATCTTAACAAATCGATAGGATATGACTGTTCTCCACTTCGCGGGTGCGACTTTTGGGCGCGGACAGAATGACCCCCGCTTGATTGCGTAATGCGGATTTCAGACACAATGAGATTCGAAGCTATTCCTCCGTATGTTCCAAATGTTTTTTGGAACATACGGAGAATTTTAAATTTGGAATTAATTTTGAAACAATTGAGTAAAACACAGTATTTTATTCTCATGTCAATAATAACAGCCAAGACCAACTTAGCCACAACCTGTTTGCGAATGTGTCATAATGTCGTTAAAGCAACTTTTATTTTCAGTTCACTGTAAAAAAGTATTGGGTCAATGTCGATGATATTATGACCCAGAGTTCACTAACGCCAGCATTGTTTGCGAACACGGCGTGTTTACAGATAGTCAAAGTAAATATTAATTAATAGTAAAGCCAAAGCGGCTTATAAGAGCATTTGTCATTCAATAAGTATTTATTGTGTATTATAATTTTAGAATAACAGAATCCGCAATGAAAATGGCGTACGCCGTTGGCTTTTTCATCGGAGAACGGAATTAATTCAATGAGAAGGTAATCCCCGAAGTCCTATAACGGGTCGGGAGCGGGCTCGCGTCCTGCCGACTGTGTTTAAATATTTACGCCTCCTAATGACACCATGTCGGTTCACTTTAACAAGGTTCTACGTGGTCAACTTATGCTTTAGATAGAGTGGTAGATCTTGAGAGATGAAAAGCATACAAAAGCGCGATATCAAAAGTGCATCGTATGTAACTGGTTATGAGAAGAGGAAGCATCAAAATTTAAGAGTTCGTAAAGTACTATAAATAATTAACTTAGTCGGTATTAGTGAGTGACATCATAGGCATAAACAGTAACTATTTCATAAGTGCAAATAATAACACTAATTAATTTGATTTCAATGACTTTATTAATAATAAGGTTTGTTGTTAAAAATAATGATGTGCCACATAAATACTAAATGTCAACAAGTTTGTATTTAATTTTATCGGAACATCTATCATAAAAACATAATAGAATTATTGCAGGTACAGGTGTTTTTTTATTGATCAACTTCAACGACAGAAGCAAAGAAATAGTTTAAAAAATAAGTTGAATTATTTTTTTGGACAGACTGATGATTGCCTTAGCTGGCATTCAGCGTCACCGGACTTTTTAAAGTTTAATCATTGTATCATATTATGTTGTTCGGAAATTTATTATTTTCTGCGCTATAAACCATACTATTATTAAAAAAGATCGGGCAAATAAATGACTCCGCTTCATCTGATGTTAAACAGAAGCATAGCCAGATGCGAAGACAGCCAGTGTGCCTGTCCTCACCTTGCCGACCTCGAGCTTGTAGACACGAGATAGACAAAGGATAAACATTCATAAAAACGTAAATGAAATCCATGACCCTGACAAAAAATTGGTTGTCTGTAAAGTCGGTTTACTGACGATAGTTGAACGTGACAACGTCTTAAGAAGGTGTCGGGAGGTGTTGGGCGTGTCGGGGGGTGTTGGGGGTACGTACCGCGGTGGCGATGCCGGCCACGGGCTTGCACAGCAGCCTGCAGCAGCCCGTCGAACAGGTAGGCGGGAGGAGTTGGGGGTGTCGGGAGGTGTTGGGGGTGTCGGGGGGTGTTGGGGGTACGTACCGCGGTGGCGATGCCGGCCACGGGCTTGCACAGCAGCCTGCAGCAGCCCGTCGAACAGGTAGGCGGGAGGAGTTGGGGGTGTCGGGAGGTGTTGGGGGTATCGAGAGGTGTTGGGGGTACGTACCGCGGTGGCGATGCCGGCCACGGGCTTGCACAGCAGCAGCAGCCCGTCGAACAGGTAGGCGGGAGGAGTTGGTGGTGTCGGGAGGTGTTGGGGGTGTCGGGGGGTGTTGGGGGTAAGTACCGCGGTGGCGATGCCGGACACGGGCTTGCACAGCAGCACGGCTAAATTTCTACTCAGCCGATTGTGCTTCTTTGTCGCTCGTTCCGCGCTCTCGCTTGCACTTCAAGCCTTACATGGAACGCCTCAGAGCGAGGTAACGCCGAACTTTTTCGTGCGTGCAGCCGGCTCTATCAAATTATAAGACGTTGTCACGTCAAAAAGCATATATTCATTATACAAACAATTTTTCGTTGAGGGTTTTCGGCTCGCGAACGCGAGTATCTCATTTAGGATAACGAATTGAAAGATTCCCGGTCGACAAGCTTACTGACCTGTTAAACGTACTCGATGAACAGCAAAAAATAGTTGGCTAACATTTTAACTTTAGCACTATAAACTATGAACCCAACCCGTCGTCGATATTATACGACAATTAATCTATCGTGACACGACATCCTTTCTCATCGGTTGTAACACTTGCGATACGTATTTTAGCCATTATAAAGTTGTTGGCCGAAATTGGCATAGCAGAAAAAAGATAGGGTGCTTGAAAATATGTTTCTCTATATTGCTGAAGGTTCAGATTTTATGGAAAAAGATGTGACAGGTAATAGGTTCAAATCCGACTTGAAGGACTAAATGGAAAACTCCAGGTAACTATTTTATTAAGTATTTATTTTTGCGTAGATGAGGTTTAATATATAACTATACAATCTTGTGCAAGGTTCAGTTACACTATTTAGAGTGAAATCGTTAGAGTTGACCTAACTAGTATACTGTGTGTACTAATGACAAATGTTTGTTGCCATAATATATGGTAATAATTAAAGTAATAATTCGGACATCTTAATATTACAAGTTAAAAGTTTAAATACTTCGTCAGTTTTAAAAATAAAAAACTAGATATATTTATTTTTGAATATTTGAAGCGTACCTTTTGACAACAAAACCCTTGACAAAAAAAAAGAGAAAAAGAGAATATTCCCACGTTGTTTGAGTAAGTATATATCTGTGTGATTGTTTGTCTGGTTTACCAGTATACTTATACTTTAGTATCACTGTATCACACCAAGTCTTACAGATTAATTATTCAACTAGCTGACCCAGCGGACTTCGTACCGCTTTGACAGTTCCCATCATTGAGTTAAATATATATATCAATGGTTTCCATGACAACAAAACAAACAAATCATTTTGTATTGGAAATTAAATTGTCGTTTTTAGTATATTTTTTAATATAGCCTAGATGTTACTCAGCGCTAATGTAAAATTCTAATGGTGAAAGAATTTATTAAATCGGTCCAGTAGTTTTTGAGTTTCAGAATTCGAAGTGTATCAGAGAAAAGTAATTGCAAATAAAAAAAACAATATCAAAAATAAAAAATTGCGGGGATGTAAAAATATTTTGCTCGATTTCCGACTTTTTGAACCAATAATTTTTGTACAACAAGATATGGATAGGAAGTTGAAACAAATTCATTTTGCAAATTCTTTCTACATATAAAAATACTAATGGTCGCCCAGTGATCGAAATTCACAAAACATAGTTACAACACATATTTATACAAAAAAAAAATCTTTCTGGACTCCTTCCCCGAATACTAATAAATAAGAGATAAGTTTTAATTTCCATAATGAAGTCGTTTTAGGTGGTAATGATCATATTTAGGTTAGTTCCAGGATAATCTTCCGGAAAAAACGAGCTTTTGATCAGTAAATATTTATCAATGATACGCCACAAGACCACGGCCATTGGAACAACAATAACACTTTTACAAATGCGCCTTAACCCGTAGTATTAACTTGCGGTTTCAACTTGTTGGTTTGTAGATCAAACTTATAGGTACTATCTATTGGCTGGAAAAGAGATAATGGTATTTCAAATCGGCTGACTAACTATGAGTTTGTATATTGAAAGAACTTTATCATAATCATCATAGTCAACATTAAATATTTTTCTATTACACTGTATTATTTTGTTGCGCAAATAAATAAGATGTACCGGTTTAACTTTCTCATGTCTGATCCACTTTGAGTACCTATCAACTAATACCTGCAATCCTGCATCATTCAATAACCAGAACGGGGCTTAGTAAAAGCTATATGTGGTATGTAGTAAAAGCCTACGAGTGTACTGCATTTTGTAATATCTTAAGGCCCCCATTCACGGGCACTCTATTTGCGCTACTCCATCACTCCAAATAAGAGATGGGTTTTGGAATGAATGTAAATCCAACGCTCGGAGCGATGCCACGCAATCCATTGCAAATTTGGAGCGATGGAGTGAAGTGCCCGTGAACGGGGGCCATTACACGACTCGTCCATACTCTAACCCCATGGACGATCGCTCTGTATATTATACAATACAATAACAAGACGTAATCGTTTGAACCTATATTCTCTGTATAAGGATTATTGCGGTACCCTTTTTTAGAGCAGCGCGGTATTAACTCGGAATATTTCCGTCTATAAGTTTATCTGTCGATCTGGACAGAGACCGGTCTGGTATACTTTAATCCTTCTACATTTCTGATAACGACTATCATTTCAGGTCTGTCAACACATCACGCTATGCGTGCTCTTAAGGTGAACAAAAATATTAACGCTAAGACGAAATGGAACGACCTTGATAAGTTCATGAAAGAATGGGATGATGTTGCAGGGTACCGGAAGGTGTGGAAAAAGTGTGGGGAGGCCTTTTCCCAGGAGTGGGACAGTTATGGCTAATATAATAATAATAATAAGACGAAATTACGTAACGTATAATATCATACTAAGTGCGAATAAAATATACATAATTCGTTATGCCCCTGATAAACCCATCAAGCTATTCATAGTCATAGAGGCTGTTCGATGTTGTACGCAAATTCGAGACCAATAATGTTACTTTTAATACAAAAGTACTGGTAAACTGAAGGAGCCTTTCGCTTCATTTTCAGATGTGATGTGCACACCACTTCTTACGACACAAACCGATAACCGTTAATCAAAAATATTCTTGAAACATTTCGCATGAAAGGCAAAGTGATGGTGGTTTTTAATCAGCCCCCACTTCACAAATCTCTCATATTTTGTCGATCACATTATTTTCGTATACAACACCTACACGAGCCTCAAACCGCACGACCTTGTGAGCTAAATAAATGGCAACTACTTCTCCAGCACTTATCAAATGTGAAATAATTAATTTATACAAATACTTTTAAGGTGATGGCATAAAAAAAGTTATAGCTAACTAATATGATTGCCTATAAAAAATTACACAAATAAAACGTAGTAAGAGTGTCGTAAATTTAAGTCCAGACATCTATGAAGTAACGCACGTCGTTATTATTTTACAATGCGTTACCGAGTGGCCAGACAGGCAGAGTACGAACGGGACAGTAACTGCGCGACAAAACGGATACTCGCTTCACCTGCTCGCTTCCGCCACATAATTGGAAGAAAACGCTCAGCTTCATTAAATTCCTTTTTGTTGGGCATGTATTGTTATTATTTTATCAATCCTAGTTGTTTAATAGGTATTATTATAACGTTATATTAAAAACGGAAAGTGAAAATATTTGTCGTCATGATGACTTGATAAAATACCGAGTAAGTGATATTTTCGATTTAAATAATAATAGTCAACGCAACTTTTTTTGGAGACTGGTCCAGCTTTTATGTTGCTTTACAGCTATAGCTATTAGTTAGTCAGCGTCCTTATAGCGATTGGACGCCAGAAAAACACTCGAGACGTAAGTTCCTAATATCGTATTAAGTATCAATCCCGTGCGAGGAGTCCGGTTTCAATGAGTGAGACGTTATTGTAAGCGACGCTAACGTAAGCTACGGGATGTTAAAACAATGCGACGGTGTTGTATTCAATGCGGATTGGTCGGATGCGCGGGTCGTCGACCGAGTGGCTCATGCCCCCGCGCGCCCGCCGCGGTCTCACTTTCGATGCGCCCGAGGTCTCCACGTGCCCGTGCGCAGCCACCGCCGCCGGTGACGTCACAGCCTTCAGGGGCGCGCAACGGTGCGGACCGACAGAGCGTGAAGTTTGTGCTCTTCGTTAGCAGGACCCCATGGGAACCGTGCTAATGACTCCTCCTTTCCCCCCACTGACTCGCGCGTCTGGGTGAGAAGTTACTAGACTAATGGGTCAAAGTTTTTTCCGTCTATGTAAGCGGCATAGTCATGAAGTATCCGATAGCCTTTCCAGAACTTTTATGTCCGCGATATGGAGCACGTATGAGCCCAAAGCAGTCTAGACGGGAGCTTGGAATTGGGATCAGGACTGTCAGGAACATTTAGCCATAGATGTTCAATGGGACTGAACCTTCTAATGAGGAAATACACGTATTTAAAGGTTTGAGCAGGTTATTATGAAACGATGACGTATTCACTAGTGCTCCTGTAGTGCAATAAAGTTAAGAGTAAATAAGTAATAACGTCAGTAAATTTGTATAGCATCTTGTGGTCAAAGGAAAGTGCGAAATGTCGCGGAGTGGTGCAAATGTAACGTTAACAAACTAGTCAAGCAAATAGCAAGTCTATGTATGCCCGACAGCAGAACGTGGTAAGTTGGTTTAGTTTGGAGTTAAAAATGATGTAAATAGTCTAAAAAAGTAACAAAACTAAACTAAAATGAGTTATAATTGGACCAAGACGTGCCGTAAGTGACCAGTCATACGCACAGTTTCAGCCTAGACTGATAGTGCTGCTGACCAGGAAATAAATATCAGATTTCTTTATTTTCTGATAGTCAATCGCTAACGATATTAGGTGTATTGATTACTTTACGACACATCTTCCTTCACTCATCTCTGCTCCATCTCCGCCATAATGTAAACCTTTTAATATTTATTTTAGTTGCATAAATAAATTGAAGTTAGGTAATTTATCAATCAATAATCAATTTTGATTATCAATTCGTCAAACCTTAACAACATTCTGTGACCTTCATGTAGTAGCCTATTAAGTATCACTTTCGGTGAAATGATGGAACGAGCGAAAAACAAAACCACAAATGAAAGCGTTATTGGACAGATCAAGTTAAAGAAAACTGGGAAGTTTCTAGAGTAAAGCATATCAACCGGATGATTGCTTTTAAGATATACTGAAAAAATAACCGCATGTAAGAAAACAGAATCGTAGTTGTGTATGCATAAAACATACAGAAAATAAAAACCGGGCGCTGCCGGGGAAAGCACTTTATACAGGATGAGCAATCCAAATGGGTCAGTATAGGAAAGTCTGAAAGATTGAGAAATTTGCCCTGAGGAACGATGTGCCGGTGATTTTAGAGATACAAAATTAACTTTAAACAAAGTAGTTCTAAACGTTCAAAATCTACGCATGGCTTTGTGAGCCCCATAGAAGACATTCTACCGAGATAAAGCTGTAAAAAGTCGGCAAGAGCTATTTCGTTTTCCGGTTCCTCAAAGTCACTCGGTCAAAGCGATGAAAATTCAACTTGTTTCGTGTTTTGTTTGAGGCCGAAAGGACATTTCAGTCTTCTCAGCGACAATAGCAGAGAATAATAACCAACAGTCTGTGTTCTCATAGGCACGAAGGAGCTCGAAATAATGATTTTTATGGCTAATTAATGACCTATTCAAGGAAAGCTTTCCAAAAGTTTGTTAGTGTTCGCGATTAAAGCAGACACGCCGTTGACTCAGCGACTTTGGGCTGTAGTTTACAATAATAATGTATGAAAAATCTTCATTTATTTGGCAGCAAATTATCACGATCAAGTTTTCAATCAATATAAACTATGTTTTTTTTAAGACTGTTGAATGACTTATCAGTTTACAGAAGGTGGTTAATATATTGCGTAGTAAACGTTGAGATATTTGAAAAGACGTCTCGTCAAGCTGCCTTATTGGTGGACAGGTATATGAACCGAGCAATCATTAACACTCATAGCATAGTGGGTAAACAAGGGGTAAGCGGAGCGGTGGATAAGTTCAAAGAAAACGCAACGAAAGTGCAAATAAATTATAGCAAGCTGCCTTATTGGTGGACAGGTATATGAACCGAGCAATCATTAACACTCATAGCATAGTGGGTAAACAAGGGGTAAGCGGAGCGGTGGATAAGTTCAAAGAAAACGCAACGAAAGTGCAAATAAATTATAGGTAGATGCCATTGAATAAATTGTACCAATAAAACTTTTATAGAATTTCTTTACTCAAATAGTGCCAATTTTGTCTGCAGGAAAAAATGCGGTTTTCTTTACAATTATTTACTACCAATTATTAAACTTTACTCTACGTCCAATTTATTAAACTTTTGTATGTACGTTAGCTATTTTAAACTTTTGTGTAATGTAATTTTTTTGTACTTCCAGAGATATGATAGACCTCATAGTTAAATTTGGTCGTATTTATTCGTATTTTTAATTCATGACAGTTTTCGATATTATTTCCGCGATATACATATAGAATCTACTAACAAATATTGAATTTTAACCTAAATTATAAATTTTAAATAACTGTTATACCGCGACGACAGCTGTTTTTGTTTGTGCCAACATTGTTCAGATAATGTTTTTTGCTCAAATTAAGCGTTCACTAGGAGCCTCTTAATTCATTATTATTTTACTCTCCGCTATATAGACGCAAGTAAACTGTCCTTCACAATGTTGCAATAATCGACGGAAAACGTGTAAGGCAACCATTGCACAATCAATTACGCAACAGAAAGTTTATAAAGCCTTATCAAGTTATCAACAACATGTGCAAGAAAAACTGGTGGTAGGGTATCAGTACAGAAGCTGATGGCTAACAATCTCTATACCTATGTCAGCAGCAGTTTTGAGTGCGAGTTTGGTACTTGTATGGTATTGAAGTCTGATGACAAACAATACAATAAAATAAAACTGGCACTAAGCGTTCTACAATGAATGCACAAAAATACAAGCACAAAGACATAAAAACTAAGGCTTAAGGCCTTAGTTTTTATGTCAGTCAGGTCAGTAACTCGCGTGTTATAGTCCTTTATGTTAAAAGTCTTGAGGCTGCTGTGATCGCTTAGCATCAGGTAGAGTGCATGCATGCACAGTGCACACGTTTGCCGACTCAGGGTGCCAAGTGCGAGTTTCATTCGACATTCGATCACGTTAACGAAAACGAGAATTTGTAGGTATAGCAAAATGTTAACTCTTCCCGTATGTCGCCAGGAGGCGCTGCTTTCAATTCCATACTAATTAATCGTTTTCGTAAATGATATCAAATGAATACAGATAGTAAACAAAACTCACACTAGGCACCCAGAAGATTAAACATTTATTTTAAAAACTAAAAAGAGTATATAAGTAAAACGTAGAGGCATATTTATTTATCATTAAGCTTTTCTTTTTAAATTGAAAGAAATCACTTCACATTTGGAGAAATTAATCAAGGTACTCGAAACCGCTCAATAATTAAAAACCAATTCGAAAAAAAATATCTTCCGCGAGTATGTTTGGTTTTCATCAAACCAAATAATAGTACAGAGAGGAAATGAAATGTTTTGATAATAATCAATACGATAGTTATGATTATTCCTCTGTCCTATTGATTATTATTACACCAGACTAAACATAAAATCTGTCTTTTGTTATTTCAGCTCTTCAAATGCATTTTCAATTTCAAGTTTCAATTTTATCAACAGAACACCAGACTAATACACCCTTCGATTATTTATCGCTAATGGATATTAAAAAGTCAAGCTGTCAATCAAATAGGTTTCTAGCCAATACTCGTAACTGAATGAAATTATGGAGGTTATAGTTTTAGTTGGTAATAGGTATAGTGATGTTAAGTAGCGTCTGCGGTGCGGGTCATCGGCGCGTGTCGACAATTAAAACCGGGATAAGTGTTGCGTGTACCTGCGAGATGAGGGCGCCACGGTCGATACCGGGCGGGGGCTCATTTGCGGGAGGGGCAAGCATCCAGTCAAGGAGTTTACAATACAACTCACGGCACATTGATATTGCTTCAGTTATTTTTACCACGCACACGGCAATTAAGAAAGGTAGTCTTTAGACGGCTACGACTCATTGTATATTCCGCCTCGAGGAGGATGTCTCTGTGTGGGGGTCATTACGGTCACATTTTTACGATGGCGTCGGCTGCGTGCGTTATTGTGTGCTTTCGCCGCGACCGCGCGTCGTTGCTCTCAACATCGAATCTTTGATGAAGACGAAAAAGCTTTGAGTACAGTTCAAAGGTATCAGTTAAAAAACAAACGTATGACCTTTCCAGCCGGTACGTCACAAGATGTGTGGGCGTCGTGGTGGCAGACATTTAAGGGGGTGGGAAGGGGGGCGCGGGCGAGGTAACTCTTCATTCCCATTTAGCTACTGAATTGTATAGCGGGAGGAGGCCATGATTATGTTTACTAACCCCGGCCGCCGCGCCCCTTGGTCTACGCGGTCCGAATTAACACACGATCTTTGTCCCAAATCAGGCTTTATATAGCAACCCCATAGATCGTTGCTATGTGCCACACGGAGGAAACAGGCGGTCGTCGCGGGCACCCATTCAAACTGGAGAGCCTTTGTTACTACTAAGACTTCTACATCCGTAATAAAATTGTTGTTGCAATATGTTTTTTAAGTATCTGTTTGAGGAGAACCTACATAGACGTTTTGTTGGCAGAAGTCTACCTAACCTACAAATTAAGAGCTTATGCTTATGCTGGACCGCAATTTAGAATATATTAGCATATTTGACGATGAAAAAACGCTTTAAAACTATGAACGACTTATTAGAAGTATTTTAAATTGTTATTGTAGTTATTTTTGTAGCTTAGTTTAAAGAGCTGTATAGCCTGGATTGCAAAAGGTCGTGGGTTCGTGTCCCTTCCTTCGTAATGAGAATTTTAGTGCTATTTTCAGTTTCAGTACAGCGACTTTTTGTGTATAAAACGGTGAACGAAAAAACAAAATTTTTGAGGATGTGCGAAAACTATGTAACTTTTAATAATTTTGGTTTATATTAAAGCAGCTAATAGTGGTAATCATCATTAGCTCATTTATATGTCCCCACTGCTGGGGCACGAGCCTTCCCTGTGAATGGATAGGGAGAATGGGCCGTAAATCACCACGCGGGTTAAGTGCGGATTGGTGGTAGTTAACGACTGTTAATGCAGCCGGGACCAACGGCTTTACGTGCCTTCCGAAGCACGGAGGAGCTCGAGATGATAAAGTTTTGGTCACCCATCCGATGACCGGCCTTTGCGAAAGTTGCTTAACCTCAGCACTCGCAGACCGGGCGCGTTAACCACTGCGCCATCGAGCTCCTAACTGCTATTATGTTGCAATCAAATTATATATTATTTTTTGGCGACGAAAACCGGTGTTGAACACTAGGTTACTGTGTCGTCGAAAATGATTAAGTGATACTTTGTAGGGGGTACAGTACACCGTGCATCGTCAGATAACTTAGAGAAAGCAAGAGATAGGAGCGAAATCAAACATATTTTACGTATTCGTATTGTCCTACTGCAACTAGGGCGGGCTTTATGAAAGCTTGTAACACATGTAAAAATAACCAAGCATTTCAAAACCTACACAAATAATTATATTAAAACGCTTTACTTTTTTAAATAGCAAAGACATAGAGCATACACCAATTGTCAATAACCTGAATAAGGCGTAAAAACGAAACTCTTGATGTCTAGTACTTTTGACTGACAAGTTCTTTGATTTTTTTAAACATGATAATAAAATCTGCTAATATTCCCGAAAACAAAACACCATAAAACATTGCTGTAAATGAAAATTATTAACTACATCTACGTCCATAGAAACATTGGCCATATATTTTAAATACCGTAGACGTTGTAGTTCGTTTAAAGAATTTTGATCGTGTGGTCGATCTAACAGTTTTTTTGGGGTCAAGACATGTTTTTTACTTTATTTTGTATTTTTTTGATTTATTTATAGCCGATGTCACTTCCACAGTCAAAACAAATCTAACGACACCTAGACCTCATATGTTAAAATCCACCATGCCGTTTGGGCTGTAGGGCGTGCCAAAGAAACAGACAGACAGACAAGACATACACATACATACATGCATACATACATACATACATACATACATACATACATACATACATACATACATACATACATACATACATACATACATACATACATACTTGAAAAATATAACCCTCCTTCTGACGCAGTCGGGTAAAAAGTCGACCGAATAGCGTCGTCCCTGACTACAGCGTTCATACCGTTGTTGTAAGTAGCATGTAGTTTTTTTCATTTAGGTAGCAAGCAACTTTCTCTTGTCCGACAGCATAAAGCAAAGGTGTGTCATTGTTATTACCCGACTGCGTCAGAAGGAGGGTTATTTTATTTTTTTACGTCCGTATCTGTGTTTCTGCGCACATACGTAACAATTAAAAAAAACATTTGAAAAATATTTCTAAAGTCATAGACAATGTAAATGTCTATTTTTTTTCCCGCATACTTGAATTTGAGAACCGAATATCCCTCAAAAACATTAACTTATAAGCGAACCCATTTAAAGTATAGTAATATAACACTCACGGAATTGAACACTACGTCTTACCTTATTATTTAATAAAAAAGGTATTATGTTAGTTAGTTATAGTAACGTCTGCAAGTTAACTAGGTACACCTACAGACAAACATGACGAAATTATAAAGGTACCATAGTTAACTACGGAACCATCAAAACAGACTTTTTAACCCGGCGTTAGCACAGTGGCAAATTGTAACACCGACTGTCGGGTTGGGCCAAGATGATCCATATAAAAAAAATATGTAATTCGAATACGTAAAGAAATTTCGGCAAACTATAGCTATTAATTGAATAATTGACTATAATTTTAGGGATGTTTGGTAAACTAAAACAAATTAATTATTAAACATTTTTTTAATTAAAAATAAATTAAAAGTATGTGAAGTGTAACAAAAATAAACAACTTCTGCCTTGTAACATTTCGACAAGTGTGATTGGTTTTCCTATCTTTTTTCGCTGTAATACACTCAAAGGTCGCTATCGCTATCGTCGTTAGACGCGTCTTGATTAGTGCCATTATAATTACTGCAATAACTCAGATGATCTTGTTCCTCTTCATTTTCCGACGAAATGTTTTCGATTTTGGAGTCCGACTCATGTAAAACGGCTAAAATCCGCTGCCTTTCGAGTTTTTCCCGGTTCATTTCGTAAATATCACAAAAAAAAAACAAGAAAATGAAGTTAAAATAAAAGACAAGTATTTTAGAAATATGGCACAAAATTTAGAGTGTACAGTTGGGTCATATTTCCCTTTCTGTCGTTTGGCCACGTATATCTACCGATGCAAGCGCAACTCGACTGAATAGCGGTAAGAAACAAAAAGGAGAGGTAGCTAGCTTCAGCTACTGAGAAGTACGGCAACGTCACGCAATATTTTCTGGGAAATACCCACGCTTAAAAATGTCGCGGGTCATATAGACCCAACTGTGCGCTCCCCGGGTTAAAAGAGTACGTAGCTATAAGATAATAAGTTTTATACATTACAAAAAATGTAAACAAATGAAAAACACTTCAGTGAGGCTAATAATAATAAGCGCGCCGGTTCGTCACAGTTCAACCTATGCTTCTGTCTGTGTCTACACAGTGTCGATGACAGATACTAACCATGACGACTGACGACGACGTCAAGAGCGCAGTCACAAAATAAAGAGACTTCTTAAGGTAAGCTTCATACAAACGCACTCGGGCTACGCAAAATTGACAACCTCTCATAGACACGGAATCTCGCAACAGCTGCGATCGGGCTGCCCCCCGACCGCCTAACTCGATTGCTTTGGCTACGTGTATAGTTTATGACGTCATAATGTCATTTGGCTATATGACGTTTAGCTTTATGACGTCAAATTGGCTATAGCTTTCGATATTGCTTTCTTATGCGAAATGACAAGATGACGTCATAAACTATACACGTAGCCAAAGAAATCGAAAGCAATCGAGTTAGGCGGTCGGGGGGCCGGTCCGAGATTCCGTGTCTGTGAGAGGGTCTATGTGTGCGTTGCCCAAGCGCGGTAAGTATTAAGCTTACCTTCTGGGGTCTCCTTATTTTGTGGCGCAGGACCTAATTGTTGTAATGTAACGGCCTTTCAAAGCCTTTGATTAATTTCAGTCCATTTTCTATAATTGAACATGGTCGTGTCTTTTTCTGGTCACCCATCCGATGATCGGTCTTTACGAAAACTGCTTAACCTTAGCAATTGCAGACCAGGCGCGTTAACCACTGCGCCTTCGTGGTGGTTCAAGGCCTGTTCTCCCTATCCATCCATAGAGAAGACTCGTGTCCCATCAGTGAGGATGTATACGAGCTGGTAATGATGATGATGATGATAGTCCCGTGATCATAATTTTGATTAAATAACATCTAAACAGCTACCTAGAAACAACGAGTGATAGGTTTGCTGGTATTGTAAACTTCCATACGCCACTTTTCATCAAGGGGCGTAACACGCTTTATTGCCACCTTAATGGTATAAGAGAAAAACAAACCATGTTTCTATTACACAAGGGATGCTTTTACGGATGTCGCCTAATTTATTAATTCAGTTTTTATGTATCAAATATTTGGGTTTCTCTTCTTTGCCACTGAAAATGAGCTTCCGGCACTTTTTATGAAAATGTGACAGTTTATTATCACTGAGGTCTACCTCAGTGATAATAAACTGTCACATTTTATAGTATACATACCTCTAGGTATTATTACTACATACAGAGGAGACACCACGAACAAGGTTTTTAGGGCCAATGGACCAACAAAGTATCTCACCGTCTCTCAGCCGTTAGTCAGACTAGGTTCAAAATAAGGTGGTAATATAATGTACATCCCGCTGTTAAAGGGTTAAGTGCTAGAATGAACGATGTGCTGTTTAGTGTATCGACATCCTTAGAGGGCTTGGTCTTAATTTGTTGACCTGGATCTTTTTTGGTATGTGCCCTTTCTGTCATGAGTAGTCATGACTAATGCTGGCACAGATTAAATAATAGTAACTGTACTGGTTTCACGCTATGCTGGCCAATAAGTTTAATTTTATAAGTTTCACGGTACGATTTTCTGTATTAACACCTCAACGCGCAGACAAGGAATTATTAGGTCCGTAGTCTTTGTACATACATTTCTTAATAACAAAAATGAATACTCCATCGAGAGTAGGAAGCAAGGAACTTTTACTATGAAACCCACTTTAATATTGAAAAAAAAAAGGAAACAACTTGTTTAAAGGTTGCAAGGGATTTTCTCCTTTACAGGATGTTCTCAACACCATGAAAAACTTTCATTATAAGGTCAACTCTCTTCTGTTCACGGGAAAGAGCAATCAGCTGTTGGCTTTTCCATACATTAAAGGTGAGTTGGTATTGAACTTTTGTGGTGAATCAATTTAGCTTTTCGGATATTTCTTGAATTCTATAAGTATAATGCATACTTTTTTGTACAAAAGCTCCAGAGGATCTGTGTTCGCAGTTGTCCGCGGTAAGGAGATGTCAGAAAACATTAAGGCTCGTTTAGAAGATATGATCTCTGCTTTCGCTGTTGTAAAGAGCGATTTTTCTAATATCTTGCGGGTAGGCACAGTGCCTTTATCTCACCTGATGTTAGTGATGATAAGGCCAATGGTGGAAGCGCACTTCACCTGGAATCCTTAACTACAGAGGCAACTGCCGGAACACAACAATGCAAAAAACATTGATATTATGGCAACATATTTAGATAAGATGCGGGTAGCTAGCTAGGCGGAAAAACAAGCCCACCACCAAACAAAAAAGAGTACATAAAAATTTAACCCCCAATGGGAATCGAACCCGGGACCTCTCGAGTCTGAGAGCGGGGGCTTAACCACAGAGGCGGTTAAATGTCTTTAATTAACTTTTTTTTTAAACGGGTGAAGTTTGTGTACCGGTTGTGCTTGCCGCTCCACACAATATATTTTATACAATTAAGGCTACAAAAAAAAACCGACCAAGTGCGAGTCGGACTCGCGCACGAAAGGGTTCCGTATTTTATGACGTATTAAAAAAAACCTACTTACTAGACCTCGTTCAAACAAATTTTCGGTGGAAGTTTGCATGGTAATGTACATCATATATTTTTTTTAGTTTTATCATTCCCTTATTTTAGAAGTTACAGGGGGGGACGGACGACGACGACGACGACGACGACACACATTTTACCACATTGGAAGTGTCTCTCGTGTAAACTATTCAGTTTAGAAAAAAATGATATTAGAAACCTCAATATCATTTTTGAAGACCTATCCTCAATATCATTTTTGATACCCCACACGTATGGGTTTGGTGAAAAAAAAATATTTTTGAGTTTCAGTTCTAAGTATGGGGAACCCCCAAAATTTATAGTTTTTTTATTCTATTTTTGTGTGAAAATCTTAATGCGGTTCACAGAATACATCTACTTACCAAGTTTCAACAATATAGTTCTTATAGTTTCGGAAAAAAGTAGCTGTGACATACGGACGGACAGACAGACATGACGAATCCATAAGGGTTCCGTTTTTTGCCATTTGGCTACGGAACCCTAAAAATGCTCTTATCAATGTCACTACGCCAGCGGTCCGCAAGTGTACCATCACCATAGAAGCGGTTAAAATAAATTAAAAGGAACATAGAATACTGTTCTTTTGCCATGCGAAAATACGACGGTAAATTATAAATAGCCGTTAGTACAACATGTTACCATTAAGAATCTTCAATACAACCATAGTAGAGTTTATAAATATGAAGTCACAAATTTCAAACTTGCATCACCTATCTTATTTGATAGATAAAGTACATTACAGGGACAGGCAAACAATATAAAACATGGAGTATAGCATGGGTCTTTTCATTCTCAAGTGATCATAAATAGTTTTGGAATATCACTATAGTGTACGCTGCTATGGTAATGTAAATACTAAAAAGCAGGCACACTTATGATGTATTGACACCGCTCGCGCTGGTACCAATCCACACACCCGCTGCGTAATCCTAGTTATATTACAGCTCTCACGGATAATCGAGTATTCGAGCTATTTATAGGAAAGAATCAAACGCGCGTAATACCACATGGGCCCACGTGACCAAGGGGCGATTGATAAAGTATTATTATTGCCATGCTTGTTCGTTACCCGGAGCGCCCAATGGCTGTCTTTGTGTCTCGTTGCGCGACTCGCTAAAATCAATAATGGCACATTTTTGCCTATGCGAATTAGAATTCCAAGGATACATGAGCCAATGAACGTTTGGGGGAATGCAAACCATAAGTTATTATGATTTGATTGTGTAATTAAATTGTTATCAAAAGGCAACATAATACATATACATACAATACAATCGCATGCTAATGAGTTGCTCGTCAGCAGCGGTGTTAATAAGGAAAATATGATCCGCATTAAACATTTCGGCCAAACCTACATCAGTTTTCCGTGTTAGCTTTGAAGTGTTGAAGTACTTACTTTGATGCTTATCAGCTAACTGTATGAGGGGGTTGGGCAGGTCGCGCCGCCTGTAGAAACACATGACTTTCGCCTCCACGTTACCCGACGCCGTTTTGTTCAGCTCCTCTATCCGCCGGATTTGGTACGGAGACTTCGGCGACGTCTCAAAATAGACGCAGTCTGCAGAAAAAAAATTATATTCAAGGTCAATAAAGTTGCAGAGTCTGAACAATTAAACACAAGTTTTGTGTGGTTTATAGATAGCGGATGATTACTTTCATATAAGTATAGTTTCGTTAGCTATTTAGCAACCAAAAGAAAGGAATAAAACGCGATGACGTAATGATTAGGTTCCTCGAGTAGCTCGATCCGCGGTGTCGAGGGGTAGCGAGCGGCGACCGCTAGGCAGGGGGACCATATACCGACGAGGACAAGGTCACGATTACCGGTTGCGTTGTACTATTGTTTCTATAACATCTAATATCTGAGCAACCTGAATATGCTTAGGGCACAGCTAGAGGCGAGTACACGGGGCGGATAAGAAAGGGTCGTATCGTATTATTGCTTAAACAAAATAAAAATAAAATAGTATTACTTTTATAGTATTGTTTTATTTTGTTGTAATTTGTTATTGCCTATCAAAAGTCCTTAAATACATAAGTGTTACATTAATACCTAAAAAAGAAGTTATTACGAGAAAATAAGAAAACTATGTTTATTTTTATCATATATTTTAAACATGAAAGTCTACTGGCCTACTAATTAACAATATATATGAGCAAAAATATAAAAGTCGTCACTTTTCTCTCTGTCAAAAGTCAGTTACCTTCGTAACCAGTCTGCTTGCTATAAAGCCCAGAGTTCCTAGCAACACACATAGACCTTGATAGGTTTCTCGGGGTGCTGCACATTCACTATTAATACAAAACGATATACCAACTTGTTTAAGATGTTTTAGTCACCGTTTAACTCGAATGGGTCACCTACCTACTACGTTTATTAGAATGAGCGGTGTTTTATGCATCAATCTCTTTTATGTGCTTTTATCAGTATCAGTATGTTAGTTCTAAATGTTATTTAAGTATGTCATATTAGGTAGTGTGTTATTTATTGTCCGGTGTATCTTGTGCCAAGTTGGGTCCCACCAGAATACCAGCGCTGCAGCGACTTGCATGTCGTTGCAGCATAAGCTGAGGTCGGGATCTAATTGGCCACATGCACGTAATTTAACTTTAATTTTTTTTTGTTTTCATTTGTTTTCGCCTTATTTTTTAATCTTATTTTTTCTCTCATGTGTGTCCTCTGTGTTATATATTAATTGGTGCTTGTGGTCAATAAACGTTTGTTTCTGTTTCTGTTTATTTATGACCCATGTGAGTTTCGGCGAGACGTTGTTATCGATGATGGAGTTGTACAGACGCCTGAACGCCCGACTATCCAAAACTGTCAAATTTCTTCAATAAATTTTTAACCATATGCTATAGACATAAAGCTCAAGGTTCATTGAGGAGTTTTGATAGTTTTGTGGCAGTCGAATGTGCAAACGTGTAAACTTTAAACGCAATACAAGCAACGGTTCCTAATTCCACCACAACCACTTAATTATCTATTAAAAAAATTAAGAGCTACTATATTTAGTCTACTGATAAACATACATGACTCATTGTACATACACACGCTTCGTCATACAAACATTTGCCTCCTTGCGAGATTTCGACTAATCGCTAAGCTTAGTGGATTGTTTTAACTAAATGGTCCATATTATAAAGTTACGTAAAGCATGCGCTTGCAGCATCAAAGTGATAAGATAACCAAAAAAAACCAGTCATACTAATTCGTTCGACTGGATCACAGGAAATTAGAATGATTGTTCTGAATTTGTGATGACGATATTCTCATTTTGCGCTTGTTTGTTTGTACACTGCACGCTGTGACAGACGAGCTTCCGCATTGCGATTTACTCTAAATATGCATTTCTCGATACGAACGAACTGGACAAGACGACAACTAGAGTCAATAAATATGTGGGTTTTACACTGTTAAATAATATCGATGCTCAATATAGCAAGAAGTATTGTTAGATACATTAAACAAAACAAATATAAAAAAGTAAAAAAATCAACGACAAAAATACCTAAAAATGTTGATGTAAGAGTTTTTAGTTTTATTTGAAGCCATTAAAAGAGTTTCAATTTAACTTCTAAGTACTCAAAACTTTCAAAAAGTCAAAGTAAGTAAGTATGTTGAATTTTTATTGCTTTTCGTTAACCGAGAGTCAAGTATACTTAAAAGTCTCCACTAAGATACAGTAATTATTGTCAGATTAGGATAAAGGTGAATTGTTTGAAAAATTCATATTGTTTACTTGGTGGTATACCCGTCTGGATGGCTACTACCCTCATATTGACTTCTGTCATCAATCAGGACTCAGGAGTGTCTTGCATTGCTGTGTAGCGGTTTGGTGGATGAGATCCATTACAATTACTGGGTATAAAGGCATAAGATATGCTCCACCCCAGGGTTGGCAACGCGCCAGTTGCAACCGTTTTTAGGCTGTATAGTGATCGTTTACTATCAGGCAGACCGTAAGTTTGTTTGCAAACGTCGAATTTAAATAAGAACAATAAATAAACTGAACATAAAAGGTCATAAGTCATAACTCATAAACGAGAAAGCCTGTAATAAAATTTCTTTCTCTACTAAATGTTTAAAGCTTATCGTAATCGATTTCGTATATTATGTTTTTTACAACATTCTTTAGCTAACATGAAATATATTTGTTTTAAATCATAGTAATATTTTAAAGCTGAAGAGTTTGTATGTTTTATTGATCGCGCTAATCTCAGGAACTACTGGTTTGAATCTACCACCAGCCTGGGATCCCATCAATAAATCAATAAATCAATAAATCCCAGCACCAACACCATACTGCCAGACCAAAAGATACTGTAAGCTCTTTCTGCGTAAAACGGAACGCACCTGATTAAATTTAAATGAGGGTATACAAGCTACTAACTAATTATGAGACGACCAACACCTCAGTCTCCCTGTGACCACGGACCCTGCAAAGGGTTCGAAACGTCAGGATAAACATTAAAAAGTAATGTTTAAAATAAACGCGAGTAGATCCGTAAAAGTTGTTTCATTTCATAAAAAAAGTAAGTTGTAATATTCAGTTTTCTATACACGACAACAATACTAAATGCTTTAAATTTTACGCCCGTGGATTCGTCCACGTGAAAAATTTGCCCTATTCGACCAATCGACCATCGCTTTTTATAAAGGAAAAGAAGAACAAACTTAGCACTTGCTTTACTAGAACTTTGAGATAATATTAGTAAGTCATATTTAGGACAAAGTTCGGTAAGAAAGTATGTATAAGAGTTTCAAGCCTACTCCAAATGTAGGTATAAAATATTTTTAAGTTGAATTTGGAATAATGTTAATAGTTATTGATTGATTTAGGATAAGGCTTAATTTAGCATGCAATATAGGTGCAAAGTCCAAGTATAAGCAATATAAGTGTGTAACAAAAGCCTAATTGTTAGAGCTCCGGGTGGAAAGTGCGAGTTTCATTCGCAATTCGATCACGTTAACGAAAACGAGAATATGTACGGCAAAATGTTAACTCCTCTCGTATGCCGCCGGAGGCCCTGCTGCAATGCCACACTAATTTTCGTTTTCGTAAACGTAGTCGAATGAATACGGATAGTAAACAAAACTCACACTAGACGGGTGCCTAGTGGCTAGTATGTATGAAGAAATTGGCGGATGCAACACCCTACTAGTGGTTTTTATAACGTTTATTAAGTAAGTTAGTAAATAAACAGCTAAGCTTACTCGCGTCCGTAGGTTTACCATTGAGACCCTACACGTGACCCCTGGGTGGCGTTAAATGAGAGACACTGACTGAGTGGTAGAGCCACGCTGCGTTGCAGCTCGAAATGGGCCGGCTCGCCCGGCGGCGGTGTAAATACAACCCTTTCACAAAATATCGGCGTGAAACAATGGCACTCGTTACTGTTGTTTCGTCCGGTGAGTGAAAGTACCGGAGGCCCATCTATCCCTCTCCTCCCTCCCAACTCCTACTTCCTCCTCAAGATCCAACTCTTTCCTCAAGGCCGACGCATCTGCGATTTCTTTGGTTTAGCGGGTGTCCATGGGCGGCGGTGATTACTTTCCATCAGGTGACCCGCCTGCTCGTTTGCCTGCTTTTAATATTAAAAAAAACCGCCTCTGTGGTCTAGTGGTTAAGACCACCGGTTTAGACTCAGAGGTCCCGGGTTCTATTCCCAGCGGGGGGTACATGTTTGTGTACTTGGTTTGGTTGGTGGTAGGACTTGTTTATCCGCATGGCTAGCTACCACCATCTTATCTAAATGTCGCCATAACATCAATGTTTGTAGCATTGTTGTGTTCGGGCAGCTAGAGATAAGATAGCCATTGCCTTACACTTGCCTATACTATACTAGTTGAGGATCCCGGGTGAAGTGCGCTTCCATCAATTGGCCTTATCATCACTTAACATCAGGTGATATCAAGGCACTATGCTTACCGATTAATATATATAATATAAAAAAGCTTATAACTGTCCTATTGCTGAGCAAAGGTCTCCATCGTTGAAATCGAGATTGGCTTAATTACCACGCTTGCCAAATGCGGGTTGGTGATCACAAACCCGGTCTATGCAAAAATATAAATAAAGTTTTTGTTCGCAAATATTTTTTACTTTTTATTTTTAAGTTAATTGCTGCACTGAAGCTGAATTAAATATTTATAAAATACAGTAAAAAAATTAAATGCCTACCCGACCCAGCAAGGAATGTAACCTGGGTCTAAGCACTGAATTTTTTACACTGCTTTTTAATTTTTGAGTGCTTTTTAGCGGCGCAGTGCCATCTATCCAACGGTTATTGCAGAGATGGCTCTGCGGATCCATCTTTACAGATGAAATACCACAAATTTGATAACACGATGCTATGGTAAATTTTACTTTTTATTTTTAAGTGCTAAGTTCCATATATAGATGGCACTGTGCCGCTAAAAAGCACTCAAAAATTAAAAAGCAGTGTAAAAAAAAATCAGTGCTTACCGCCTTCCCGGTAGCATAATGGTCAGTGTAGCCGCCCGGATTGCGGAAGACCCGGGTCTACAAATAAATTAATAAAAAGCGCACTATCTTTAAGTCGGCCAGCATTATTGATCTAAAAACCATAAAGTGGTGTGACGAGATTCGACTATGACGAATGTGGAATAACCTCTAAAATATAGTGAATTAAGTAGAAAATGATCAGGATGCACTAGAATATAGGCGGGAAGTACCAACAACTTTAATAATTTTAAAAATGTTCAAATAAATTTTAACGCAAATATTGTTGCGAACAAATTACAAAAACACAAATGTTGAAAAAACTTCCACGAGCAGGATTTGAACCTGCACCCTTCTGACATTCCGGGTCAGGTGCTCTTCCAATTGAGCTATCATGGTTCTTACCAGCCCGCCGAAATTATTCAACACTTTTTACTTTGAAAGCCAAAGGCGCCCATTCAATGTCAACAACTACTTACCGTCACTAATATCTGATTATAATATTTTTACAAATATTAAAGATCAGTTAAGAAGTAAGCAAGCTAATTATAAAATGTTCAAATAATTTTTAACGCAAATATTGTTGCGAACAAATTACAAAAACACAAATGTTAAAAAAATTTCTACGAGCAGGATTTGAACCTGCACCCTTCTGACATTCCGGGTCAGGTGCTCTTCCAATTGAGCATTTCGAAGCATCTGCCATACAGTTTTACGGAGCTGTCAATTCATATAGGGCTTTCGTCCGCAAATTTTACACAGAGACGTTGAGTCGTGTCCGCGTTAGTGGCGTGGAACGAATGGCTGTTAACTGTACACACGCGGGCACATCAACTTACTACAAACTTAAGTTTTCTTAATAGGCTTATATATCCTTAGTCATAAGGTTCAAAATCTATTAAAAGGTTGAAAATGTATTGAAGAAAGGAGATTGACCATTTTTGTATGGACGTTGGACCAAGTGCTGCACAACATTGAATCATAGTGCATAATGTTCCTTAGACTGTAACCCAAAGCGCTTCAGAATCTATCCGAGGAGTATTGAGAAAAAAATAATCTATTGTACAGGTTTTAGATTAACGAAAAATAATAACAAAAGGCTTATTTTTAAAATAAAAGAAGGTATATTATAAACAATGGATTTTATTAATAGAACAACGCTTAGTTAAGGTTAGTCATTCAATCAATCAATCATATATTCGTTAGGCCTCATGTAAACATTTAAAAAAATACTAAATCAATCGTCATCCTCATTGTCGTCTATGTATAATTATTGAATCTAAGAATAAGTAAGATAATAATATTATTTAACGTAAACGACAACGTTAAAAAATATATATCAAAAGTCATAAGATAAGTTTTTAGGTACAATATGTAGATGATTTTTTTTAAATATCTCTTCGTGTAAAGAAAAAAATAAAAGTATTCCCATACTTGGGCAGCATTTGGTCCAGCCTGGCTACTCTTGACGCAAACTCAATCTCAATACAATTCCAAAGCGATTAATATGTATCGATATTAGGATAAGTTTCGCAATTTCGGAAAGCCCCATCTCGATAATAATTTGTTCACTCAATTTCCACGCAATTTAATGCCAATGTAGCGCTATTACCGCTTTTAAGAGTGTCATTTGATTTTTTTAGATTTGGGATTGGAAATTGATTATTGCAATTGTGTTTCAAGAGTAACCCACCAGACCGGTCAATTTCCTTTGACAGTTTTGGATAGGTCGACGTGCAGCCGTCTGTACATAATCTGTCTTCTGTGACTGTGCTTACCTCCCGAGCTTGCAACCCTGGCACATACGATACGTGGCCTAGTGTTAATGCCGCTTTTTGCTATGGGTTTTGCGTTACAATGAACGAACAATGCATGGAGTCGGATATATGCAAATTCTGTTTGAAGCTCTTTAATGTTAATTTCGGTACAAGCGTAATTTAAAGCAGGGAACGAATATGATAATGTTAGTCTATACTTCTATCTATACTAATATTATAAAGAAGAAACCTTTGTATTTTTGTATGTATGTATGTATGTATGTATGTATGTATGTATGTATGTATGTATGTATGTATGTATGTATGTATGTATGTATGTTTGCAACGAATAAACTCAAAAACTACTGGACCGATTTAAAAAATTCTTTCACCATTAGAATGCTACATTAGCGCTGCGTAACATAGGCTATATTTAAAAAAATATTAAATAAAATACTAGAACCGACAATTTAATTTTCCAATACAAAATTATTTGTTTGTTTTATTGTCATGGAAACCATTGATATATATTTAACTCAATGATGGAAACTGTCAAAGCGGTACGAAGTCCGCCGGGTCAGCTTGTGTTAATTATAAATTTATTCTACTTCATGACAATAAACAATACTAGGAAGGTTTTGCTCGAAGCACGCATGTGGAGTAGGATGCAAAATTAAATACATATATTTAAAATAATAATTTCTAATAGTGATTTTTTGGAGCAATCGTAGAATCAAAGTGGCTTTTTTAAAAGTCTTCAGAACAAAATAATTGTATAATGTTTGAATAACCCTTTTGAAATAATGCTAATAAAAAAGGCATTTTGGAAACGACTGTCGAATATTATAAATCTGCAACATCAAAACGTCCAATAAATGGATAAAAAATAAATTATACAAAAATCGTCACTGAGAATTGGCATTAAAGCAGTCAAAATTTGTATCTGACAGGTTAATAGCGGAAATTAAAAATAAAGCTACGAGAGAACTGAACGAGCTCAATAAGTGTCTAGGATTCAATAATTGCAAGAGTGTGAAAAGTGGTTTGCGTCAATAGCACTTAGAATTAAGGCTGTCTTTGTAAGTAAGGAAGACACGGCCGAACTACTTATTTACCGTCAGTCAGTAGCCATAGTAGACGAAACATTAAAGCGTATTTGTTGATAACAACTGTTATTTTTTGTTGTAAATTATTGTAAAAAGTGGAATGTTAAAAAAAAAAGTTTATGCTAGTTCTGTTTTCATTACATATTAGTTGATAATATTTTTTGTCGTATTTTAACTTACTAAACAAACGCACAACAAAAAACACTCGGGTGTCTTTTTTGTCGACAAGACATAATCGCAATTTGTTTTGATTTAGCAAACTTGAGCTCAGGTAAAGCAGAGTACATATGTACGGTCTTAAATGAAATTGAGCGACTGTTAATACATAGTTTACTTACTCTACAATCATGGTAGTAAATAAATATACATATAATCCAATGTTATGCTTGTAAATGAGTTATAAATGCGTAACAATCAACTACTAAACGAATAGTTGAAACAATTAAATAACTAGTACCTGGATGATCGACTTAGCTCGATAGTTTTTTTACGGATAAAACGACATTTTCTAAAAATGAAACCTAGCTAGATCGATTTATTGCCCCCGAAACCCCCTGCATACAAAATTTCATGAAAATCGTTGGAGCCGTTTCCGAGATTCAGATTATATATACATATACAAGAATTGCTCGTTTAAAGGTATTAGATAGATACACTGACCCTATAGTCAGTAAATTAAATTCTTCATTAACTTACTATTCCGAAAACGTGAAATCATACGAATTTCTGTAAGTCTGTGCTAGTAGCTCATTACTGTTTTTAATATTATTTGGTTAGGGTTACTTACATTACTTTATTGATGGATATTCCATAGTAACTTTAACTACCACTGTTACTGGAATTATTTAATTGACGGAATATCGATTAGCAACCAACCTCTCCTTGAGCATGGCATGGTTACTAGTGACTACTTTAAAACACAATCGCGAGCGGTCGAGCCGACTACTGCCAGGCAGTATCTTATCTACATAGTATGTAAGGTAGGTTTAGCAACCAACCTCTCCTTGAGCATGGCATGGTTACTAGTGACTACTTTAAAACACAATCGCGAGCGGTCGAGCCGACTACTGCCAGGCAGTATCTTATCTACATAGTACGTAAGGTAGGTATATTAGTATACATATTTTCTATTCTTATGGTATAATGGTAGAAAAACCCAGTGACATCCATTCACATTATAACATTACGTGATAATTATAATACCCAATTCTGTGTGAAACTTTCCATTGCAGTGCGAGGGCGAGGTGAACTAAAATTAACTTACGATGAGACGAAAATTCACGTGTATAGGAAAGAGCGCAACAAGAGGCAACGTATTTTCTATTGTAAAGATTATGGAAAAAACAGTGAGTTAAAGAACTGGGACACTAATAGGGCACAAAATATGTAGGTACAGAAGGTAAACTTAAGAAGCCGGCGGCGACGGTCGTTCAGCTAAAATGAGCCTGCCATACTAACGGAATTCCAAAATGATTTGCAATTAGAGCATTATTTGCTGTACTTGTGATGTTATTCGGATTAAGACAATATTTATCTAGAATACTATTAAAAAAATGATCTAAAACACTAAATTCAAAATAAATGCGAAAATTGCAGTTTTGAATGGAAAAGTGTAATTGGCGTTATTTTTTTACTGGGTAGGTAAATACTGTGTTAATCCGAATAACATCACAAGTACAGCAAATAATGCTCTAATTGCAAATCATTTTGGTATTCCGTTGGTATGAGAGGCTCATTTTAGCTGACCGATCGCCGGCCTCTTAGTAGGTAGGTACATACCGCGCTCGAGCAACAACGCACACTCACACCCGTTAGCACTAAACTTATAAATCGCCTAAGTCTTTGCCTAACTAACACCCGGTCAAGTTAACTCGGCACCTGAGTGTAAGCGACGTTTTCGAGCCAGGTGCCGACTTAACTTGACCGGGTAGTAGTTAAGCCAAGATTTAGGCGATTCATAAGCTTAATGCAAACGGGTGATAGACTCTCCCACGGACACAAATCTCGAAACAGCTCGGAACATTCCGAGATTACGTGACTGTAAAAGGTTGTCTACTACGTTGTTGCCTGACTACGGTGTGTTTACTGAGATGATACTCAATAGTGACGTTGAAAAACATTCCGTATAGCTAAATTTAACAGCGCCCTTCAGTGATCGATTACTCAACACAACGTTCAGTTTTTCCAAACGAAATATCTATACTAAGCATGGAGGCAAAGGAATAACAGCAATACTACTCTTCATTCAAGTAGTAGTAGCGATTCTTGCAGAGCCAGACTTTAACCAGGCTTCAACTTTAATACCGTCGCCCTAAGAGGTCACGGGTTCAATGGCTGGTCTTGGATTAGGATGTTGTGGCATCGTCGTTGGTTTTGGTACTCATACTATTTAATAGATTCACAGTAGGTGTACTCGTATGTGTTGTTGACATCTATTTATTTCTGGCGCTGCGCGATAATTATCTTATTTTTTTAATACACAAAAGGGAAAATTTGGGCCTCCATCTTACCTGATGATAACAAAAATAAGGCCAAACGTGGAAGCGCAATAATTGATCCGAAATTCTCAAGTGCTGAGGTACTGGTTATCTTAGTAGTCAATGATACAACATTGTTGTTAGCGACAGATTTAGATAAGAAAGTGGTAACCTTATCAACGAAAACAAGTATAAAGCCCCAGAGAATCAGTTTCGGGGAATACTCGGCTCAAAGACCAGACTACCTACTGAGGAAGTTAAATATTTAAAACGTTATTGGACATTAACTGTATGCATCACATGAGCATACAGTTCAATTGCCATTAAATTTACGCTATTGTCGTTAGCGAGCATCGTCTGTAGTGTTTAGCTACTGACGAGGTCAGCGGCTTCAGGAAGCTATTGTTAATGAAATAACTCTTACAGGTAGATTAGCATTTTGTTATATTGGGAAAGAATTTGCCGGTGCCTAGCTATCTATGTATGTTCTTTGCAACGTAAGCAGTGTGGCGAGACACTTATGTTCCTCAAGCATAGTAACCAAACAATCCGCGAAGGTTTTGTAGAGGTTGGCATCATACAAGCGTTTCCCCTAACTACTACTAGATTCTGCGAGGTGTTCGAGTCGGAACACTGATGAAGTCCTCGGTTCGGGTTGACCGTGGCGTAGACTGGCTTTCTGGGCCACGAGCTTGTAATTTGACATTATAAATTCTCTAATTATTATGGAACAGCTAATGGTGGATACAATTACGACTTTACTGAAGGGCAACAGCAAACTTATGAGGCGCACGTATGAGGAAATTCTGAATCGGATGTCACCTCTGACGAAAAGTGGTTAATCATCATCAGCCTACACTAGTCCACTGCTGGACACAAGCCTCTCCAAGTGCACGCCACTGAGCACGATCCGCGGGTCCTGTATGATAATCGGAAGCGTTCTACGCAATGAATAGACCCAGGAGAAGAGGCATATACTAGGATTGCAATCCCGCAAAACGGGATCACGCATTCCCGCGGGATCCCGCTGCTTTTATTAATCTGCTGAATCCCGCACCTTCAAAGCAAAGACCCGCGGATCCCGCAAATTAAAAATTTGGCGTTAAGATCAAAACGTTAGAACTCTCACCATATAGGTTGATTTATATCATAGTAATAGCATCTATAACTTATTATAGAAAGTATTATTGAAAGTTGTGATTTGATTATTAGTCATTATATGAATAAGACAATTAAAAATATAAAACTGTTGTTAGGAGTAAGGGTACAATAAAACAAAACTATTAAACTATGCCAAACATTTAAATATGAATCTAAGAAAACAGATTACTAATTACTTATACTTAATTAATTCATAGAAAAGAAATATTTTTTGTTACTTAATGTAAGAAATGTTTAATAAAAGTTGATTTTTACACAAAAATCTGTAGTTTCAATTTGATTTTATAACATAATTTTAAAGATGCGGGATTGAGTAATCCTGTATATCATACCCGCGGGATTGCAATCCCTATCAGATACTGATTTCTTTTTTATACAGTAAACAATATACAAGGGAAATTTTCAATTCTTTCAACATTTCAAGATATAAATAAAAATACTAATAATCTGAAAGTCAAAGTACATCGATGATGCCCAATAAGTCTATTAATTGATGTTCTACTTTTAAAATAAGAAAAGTATATGTTTAATATCGACATAATTATTTAATTTACACTCCTTTTAGACTAAGCCTGACTTCATAATATTATAGATGCTAGTGTTTTTTGAGCTTATTTCTTGTTACAACGGAAGCACAACTTGACGTGATTTTCTGTCGTGGGAGGGTCGAGCAAAGAGCAACATAGGGTGATCTGTAACAAACTAAGGAACGTGGGTACGAACACGCAAACATACATAATGTTTGCATACATGATGTATTCGTTAGAAAATGTTACATGATTGTTTCTTGGATTTACTTAAGCAAACAACTACGGTTTCTTTTGCAAAAAAAAAATGTCGGAAATAACTTAAAAAAGAGAGAGTAAAATGTTCGCTATTACCATTTAAGTATATTCTGTACATACTTTTCAAAGGGTTCAAAGTCGGCAACACACAAGTTATAACCATCATGGCGTTATAAGTGTCAATAAACTGCGGAGATGGCTGCCGGCGGATGGTATGCTTGTTTGCAGACTCAGTCAAACAAAAGATCCAGAACAAGCTATGCTTTGTACGGGCTAGATAATGATAAAGGTGTCGGTTAATAAAATTCAAACGTTTTGCAGACCTTTACTCGCAATTTTAAGACACGGAAAGACATGCGTTAGTGGTATTAGTTGATAAGCTGCCACTACGCAATTTTCACATAGTTTATCTACCTTTGGTGACGCATAAATTGGGCGTTATGCGTCTGATAGCAATGTTAACGCCCGTTCAGTTTTGCCAAGACTTGTGTATATTTTTAGAACGTGTCAATAAGTAAGTGGTGGTGTAATTTTAGCTCGGACACGTCATTACAGTGAGCGGAGAATGATTGAATCCCCTCGCTTTCACGTGGCTTTTGAAATTGATTTCCTAGAGTTAGTACAATAGTAGCCGCATATTACCCTTATACCGGTTTCTGCCGCCAAGCAGCGAAAAGTAAGAGTTCAGGAGTTTAGTTTAATTGATGAATAAATGAAGAAATAATAAAAACTGACGATTTAATGTTTGTTTGCCTGTCGAAAAAAAATACATAAACAATGAAACATCACTAAAGATTATAATAATATTTGAGTAAATAAACTACCTATATTAAACCAACCCTTATTAAGGTTGACACGCTGTTAACGATGTTCATTATTATTCATTAATTGTTATTTTGATTTTTATATTGATACTTAGATATTTTTTAGGAAAAATGGGCAAACTAAAGGTTAACGCCACCGATGGATCTCTGCATTAGCAGGCGATGTTGGGCGCATTCATGGTCCAGATGAACGTTAAAAACATCTCATATGAAGTACTCTATGGTGTAAGGCCATTGCCAATAACAGGGTGCAGAAATCTGGAGTAGTGCTTTGTCGTGACTGTAAGTGGGTGAGCTCTGAGCCATATGAGGTGGAAAAGGCAACTAGTTGGAACAGTTCTTTTCACTCCCCATAGTATACATATATATGGCGCCAAGAAAGTCGATATCTCTCCAGATACCCAGTGGATCGTTGATAATACGACAGGTATTAGTCAGTAAGTATTAGTATAGTACAAAAAATATTGTTTTCTCTCCTTAGTAATAATAGTTGTTGTAGACGACACGTGTACACCTACCTACCAAATAATAAGCTGAATATCAGTATCTAAGACGAAAATAACTTAGTAATTACGATCTATTCGTTATTTAATTAACAAATAATACCACAATAGGCTATCCGATTGAATATTTATATCAAATATATGTATGTATTACGTAATTTTTAATTACTTTACTTACAATACTAACATTTAAAATTACATCAAGACACCCATTAATATTTTTGGCAGTAAAGACATCCGCTAACAGCTCGTTTCTATAATATATATGACTTCATTACCTGCTTAATAATTATGTAGTTAAAGAAACTTAATTTCTAGTAGTTCCGCTTTCGTTAAAAACCCTTAATCGAAAGGAAACAAAGAACGTCTATATGGGCTTTAATTTAAGTGTATATCTCGTCTTCGACAGGGTGTTTGGTAAACAGTCTTTTTATATAATTTCACAACGGATCTTGGTCCTATCACCTGATGATCAGAGACGATAGGGCGAAGAGGAACCGTCTACTGTATCTCAAATTGTCGGATCGGAACACAAACCATGTTGTGGCGATAGACTTAAAACAAGCCCTTCCACCGACATAACATACAGCAACTTTTTTTTTAACGAGCAAAATTCTCATTGAAATCCTCTCACATGACTGAGTTGTTGCTAAAACCCGGGAGGTGAGTGGGGTTCATCACAAGATGTGACGTATGTGATCCACCTACTAAACTGCTCGACACCCGTCAACTGCTGCGCGGGACCCCGAGTACTCGAAGAGCCTTTCCCGGATAACATGCAACCCTGCTGGGAATCGAACCCAAGACGTCTGGGACAAGACCGATGACGGTCTAACTACCTTGACCAAAGAGACGGTTAAAATTATCCTAAGGAGGATTAAACAACTTTTCTATTAAATAAAAAGTCTATCCATTTAGGTTAAGTAGGTACCTACTAGGTGTTTCATTAATGTGTAAAGCAGTTGATACTTTTAGATATTCCGAAAGTGGTCCCATATAGTAAAAGTTGCTCGATGGTTTGTTGAATGCATCCCTTTGCACCCTTTTCCTATCGCTCTGTAGGAAGGTATATCTCATTAAATGTCTCACTAACAAGGTCGGATCGGATCCACGCAACGGAATGCTCGAGTTGAATGCGACATCGCAAACCACATAGTTTAGACTTCCAACGTGAGGCCATACCTAACAAGCGCATTAAACAGAGTGCCTAATTATTATTGCCTATGCCTAGTGCCAAAATTTTAACTCCTCGGAAACCACCAGGAGGCGCTGCTTTAATGCCATACCAATTACCGTTTTTGTTAACGTGATTGAATGGCAAATAAAATTCGCAATAGGCACACAGGGCGAGTTTTTTTAACTATTCGGTCACGTTACCGAAAATTTGCACATGAAATGTAGCGCATGAAAAGCGTAACATTTTCTGTTTCATTTTATATTGAGCCATCACACTTGATTGAACCATGGCATATAAGGGAGATCGGGCCATATCCCATAACGCTAGTTCAATGCAAGATGGCGGGTTCAAACGGCTACCGTATAATTTCATACTAGGTATAACGTTTAACAGTGTAGGTACTCTTAATGTATTGTTTTCGTATTGCAATTTTCTTTCTAGACATGCGCGGGCGTGACCAACAAGTTTGAGATTACTTCTTATGATTGGCAAAAGCACGTGTTATTATAATGAACTTCAAATACCGATAATTATATACGAATAGTTGTGTGTGCGCGAAACGATAAGTAGTCTCAAAATCTATGTTAATTTTAATAAATTTGTCTCCCTCGTGACCTCATTAACGTGACACTTACCTACGTGATACCTATAGACATACAATATTTTTTAAATATAAGTTTGTCATATTGATAGATTACGAGTCTATTGATAAAGTTTGATACCTACGCTCTCGTAGGTAGGTAGGTACGACGAATTTTCCACAATTGTAGTTGAAATTAAAACATCATTTACGTAGGTAGGTATCTACTGGCGTTTAATTTTTACATTTGAACTTATCCGAACCCTTTACAGGTTCCATGGTCACTGGGAGTGTTTTATAATTTAAACTGTAGTTGATATCCGAACCGCAAACGACAATGAATGAGTGACAACTTTTAAAAAAAACGTTATCAACGCAGTGCCGCCGGCGCACAAGACGGTGTGTACCGTTCCGATTGGACAAAGGTCCAAGACAAGAGCTTGCTAAAATCGCGCACGAACCGAGTGAGCGACCGACATCGACATAACTATTCACGTGTCGCTTTCTTGCAAAGCAGGTAGATATAGTTTTTTTTACGTGGTGACCTCGCATCGGTCTACTGCCGGCCGGGGTCGTACAGAGTGCCTGGCCTGCCTGTTATGTATGTACGTGTAACACGGTGCATGGCTGCGACCACCACTCCCTTTATCTGTTGCAATACACCAGTGTGCTATTAACCGCCGGTTGTTTCACTCGCCTCCTCGTCCTAGTACAGAACACTGCCTAATATGAGCATTCGACTGTCCTAAGTATCCGAATCGAAAGTGAACACACAACATACGTGCTACTTTAAAGGAGAGCAGTTAAAGCTTAATTATTAGTGCATTACATTAATCTGTTTTGCTATATTGCATAAATATGTAAGATACTAGGTTGAGGTAGTATAGTAATAACAAAAATATCACAACACTTTCGATAGCTTTATTCGCCATTGAGGAAGCTGCTCCTGGGTGCCTAGTGCGAATTTTATCTGCTATTCGATCACGATAACGAAAACGAAAATTTGTATGGCCTTGAAAGGGCGCTTCTTCGTGGAATACAAGGAGAGTTAAATAATTAGCCATTGTCATACAAACTCTTGTTTCCGTTAACATTATTTAATGGTAAATAAAACTCGCACTAGGTACCCAGGAGGCGTTTAGTCATATTCATATAGCAAATTTTGTTGCAAACAAATTACAATTTGAAAAGAGTGTTGAAAAAATTAACACTCTTGGTAATTTTTTAAACCTCTTTTAAAAATAAATAGGATGGTTATTTCCATAATTAAGTAGGTACTTTTAATGTACTTCTCATTGACATTTGCAAGCATTGCCAATGTTTATTACTATTGCATAAAAATGATAATTATTATGACAATTTTAACTAGCACTTGATGCCTAACAGGTCATTGAACTCTTACTTTCACATAGGTATCTTAAGGCCATACAAATAGGTGGCTTCATAATTCTAGAGTGGTAACTACTTGTAATGTTATTTATTTTATTATTTGAACGGTTTCATTGCAATCATGGAAGGAAGTCATAATTATTCCAGAACTCTCCTACACAACCAGGAATTTAATCTGGTCAAAGCTCTTAAAATTGTTGCAATAGTTGATAATGTGGATTATCTAGACTTTTATGTCCATAATAATAAAATATCTGTAAAATAAATTTTAATAAATACTTAAAATGACATTTTCAATCAGACTTTTTCACTACATCAGTGAAAAATGATTCAAAAGTTTTGAATTCAATCGAACATAACTTGTAACTAGTTTTCCTATCTTTTACAGTTTCAAACTTCCTCATAGGGACACATTCAAATTCTTAGCCCCGCTGAGGGATTCCATGTTAGTAAAAAAGTTTTTAATTGTTACATAAACTAAATGATATTCCTTTTGCTCTACAATCTACATGATACTTGTTCTAGTTCAAGAGACAAAAGCTCTGTCAAAATTGATATACCAATAAGAACATTAATTTATGTAATATGTAAAAAAAAAAACAATTTATAAAATGATTGCATAAAACTTTTCTTAACATCTGTACTTACCTACTTATCAATTAAAGAATGAGGTATAGCTTATTGTTCCATTTTTCTATTATTCCTGTTCAATAAGCTAATAAACTGATGGATGTAATAATGTTTTGTTTGTTAGCAAGATACCTATTACAGTTACTAATGGTGTTAAATCAATTAGTACCTACATAATATGAATTGTAAGTAGCTTTTTAATACAAACTGTTTGGTGATTGTCAAAATCTTAATAGGAAGAATTTTGTAAACACATTTCATACAAATGATTGATTAAAATAATGAAAAATTTTACTTTATTATACATTGCAAAACATTTTTGACACTAGGGATTAAAAATAAATGTACAAAAGGTGGTCTATCATCATTATCAGCCCACATCAATCTACTGCTGGCCATAGGCCTCTCCAAATGCATACCATTGAGCCCAATGTTCGGCAATCACTTAGAACTATCTCTTACAAACAATCTTTAAATGGGTATCATACACAATCAACATCATCAGTTTATTAACATATCATAACTAGGTTTGGACTACACAGGGATATGTGCATCCCCATCATGTAAACAAAGGGTCCTTTTTATTAAACTTTTGCGTTTTATTTTAAATCTTTGTGTTTCACTTTTAATTGTACATTGTAATTGTTCAACTTCTGCAGTGAGACAAACTTAAAACAGTAGCTCTTTAGTAAAAAGTTATTATATCTTTATTTGATTACACTGTAACAATTGTTTAACTCCTATAATATTTACAAAGTGCGTCAATGCACTCTTCGCTTAGCTTCCACTAGTCAACAGACCAAGATATAATAAACAAGTATCTTTTCTTGTACCATAATCAATACAGTTTTATTTTTAATTCTACGAGTAAATAAATAAAAGAAGTTTATATCTTTATAAAGTATAAATTTGCTATCACATTTTCAGAAGTATAATTGTATTAAAATGGTATTCAAAAAATAATTGCAAACAAAAAGCTCAAGGTAATATAAAGTAAAAAAATGTAGGTCAAGTTTTTCTTCATTGGCCATTATATATTTAGTACACAAGTGTGTGTAGAGGTGAACTAAAATGTAAATACAGTAATCTTATAGGTTTCAAACCAGAGTTCAATACCTTCGCAACATGAACTAAAGAAAATGCACGCCAGGAAATTAAAATAAATAACATAAATAATAGTATAAGTATTTTTAACTTATTTATTTAATAAAATATTTAAAAATATAATAATTTTTCATAAATAAAATATCAATATAAAAAACGGGAAAAATGGTTACCCAATAGTTCAAGTGTATGGATACAGACATTACTTAACACAATAGGAAGTAGTGTAAAAGGAAGAGCTAATTAACATTCGACGCGGCGAGCGCGGCACATGAGGCGCCCGAGGCCCCCGCAACTACGGTATCAACTAATCCAAGTAACCCAAGCGCCGGTCATGACAACACAAACAAACACTACAATTCATTTATTTTACTCGTAGATATTATTCCACTCTCTACTATGCTCAGAAACCTTCATTTATTACATTCTAGACTATAGCAAACATCAACTTCCACTCAAAAATGTTTTGACAACATTCATTATAACCTAAAATCTCATGTCAAAATCGTCTAAACTTCCTCAAAGAAGTCCGAAAACGCAAATTCATTTCAAGATAACTGAAAGCAATTGATGTCTAAGCACCCGCACGCAGATACGCAACCGATACACTGATACATAGATGCAAATGCTAATGCCCTATTTGACGAAATTTGGTAAAATAAATGTAACTTTCCCGCAAACACGATCAGCCGACAAAACGTTTATTTTGCTCAGTTTGGAATTAGAATAACTTAAATAGGGGATATAATAATATCGAACTAATTAATGTGAGCAATTAACGAAGGTACGACAATCAAAGCAAAGCACCGCTAGTCGGCTGGCGGTGAACCGGCGAAGCTACAACAAAAATAACCAATTATTGCTACTTACCGCCGACTCTGTACATATTCGCAGCCATTTTTATACACAATCACTATTCATTAACACTTAATTAATCTACATCTGACACAATTAATAACTATAACACTATGTAATTGAGCTTTGAACAATGTTTTTCATCACGTTAACTCCGGACGCCTTTCGCTGATCGCCATTTTCTTTCACACTACTAATTTGGCCAGTGCGCAGTCGCACTTTTTAGCGTAAACTTCCTGCTCTTGAAACAAAGCAATGACATCTCATTAATTTTGTATGCACAAATTGTATCAAAAAGATTGTTGTTCTAAATTAAAATTCGAGTTATTTTACAAATTATGTCCATTTGAAATATAATTTACTGTCCTAAAAATAAAAAAAATATTTCATTCAACAACGTTCCATTAGTACTATAAGTGCATAATGCATTGAACTCTAAATAGTTTTTTGATTAAGAACACTTGTAAAACATACTGATTTAACTAAAAAAAGTCTTGAGTTACTTAGAAATAAAAATATCGATATGACGAAAACATCAGTTATTCTAAAGTTACAGAAAAACGGATAATTAAATTTATTTTACTAAACATTTCTAATAACTTTCGTAAAAAGGAACGTAATGTTTTTATCCATAGACAATGATGCTCAAGTTGTTTTTGCTATCTTCTATAGTTTATGATATAACCATAAACAAATGATGCCATAAATACCTAATATTGTTAGAAATAAAAATATTTAAGTTTTATTATATTAGAACAAGAGAATATTAAATAAGAAGAAAAAAATAATAATTTGTATTAAAAATTGTTATTATGAAAATTACATAAATTCCATGTTACGTTTCCAAAAATGACGTGGCTGATGTGACAGCTGTTTCGTTATCCATGGTTTTTAATTTGTCAATTGCCAAATCAGCTCCCCGTCTGCCTTTTTCTGTAATCCGCAAAATAACCATTTTTATGAATGAATATACAGTGAGATAGTGATATTTTCGGTAAGCGGGTAGTGCAGAGTCGCCGTATGCTAACCTGGTTCGTATTCGAAGTTTGGTGAAAGCTGAGATAAAGTTTTAGAGTATACAATGTTTTCCTCAATATTTCGTTTGTAGAACGGCGATATGGCGACGTACGAAGAATTCATTCAGCAGAATGAAGATAGGGATGGCATACGATTTACGTGGAACGTCTGGCCTTCAAGTAGAATCGAAGCAACAAGGCTGGTGGTTCCCTTAGCTTGTTTGTACCAGCCTCTAAAGGAACGGCCGGATCTGCCTCCTATTCAGTATGAACCTGTGCTTTGCACTCGAAATACTTGCCGAGCCATTCTAAATCCAATGTGTCAAGTGGATTATCGGGCTAAACTATGGGTCTGCAACTTCTGTTTCCAGAGAAATCCGGTAAGTGTTTCAGATTTATCCAATTACAGTCTGACATATCACACTGCAGAATTAACAGAGTTACATTTTGCTTGATTTCATGTAAAAACCTTCCTGTGGTTTAAATACAAAAGATTTCAAACTACAATTAAAAAGAGAGTTTTGATAAAACTAGGCAATAATAAAATATTTGGTTAAAATGTATACTGTATGTATAATGTACTATAATAATTAAAGTTTTTTTTATATATCTCATATGTAAAATACCACACTCCTTATTTTAAAGTCCATTTATTAAAACACACCTTTATTTTCAAAAATATAAAAATATATATTAATTAATTTCAGTTTCCACCTCAATATGCAGCCATATCTGAGCAGCATCAGCCAGCGGAATTGATCCCAAACTTTTCAACCATAGAGTACACAATCACTCGTGCTCAGACCATGCCACCAATATTTCTACTGGTGGTAGACACCTGTATGGATGAAGAGGAGCTTGGAGCTTTGAAAGACTCATTGCAGACTTCATTGAGTCTCATGCCTCAGAATGCTTTGGTTGGTCTTATAACATTTGGCCGAATGGTGCAAATTCATGAGTTAGGTAAGTGTATAAAATGTTAATTTTATTAAGGTGGTTCAAAATTCTAGTTATGATTATGAGATGAGATGATATTTATGAATTATTTGTTGGTCCTGGCTAGTAAGATGTTGTTATGACTCAACAAATGGATTACAAAATTTGCTCGAGTTAAATGCAATCACGATTTATAGTTTTGGATCTTCTTTAATCTTTTATCTCCCAGTGACTCCATATGGAGCCATAGAACAATTGAATTTCTATTGTATCTGGTTTTATGGATTCGAGAGGTCGAGTATGACTTGATTATCAGCAAACTTAAGGCAATTGAGGCATGAATAATTGTGATAATCATCAGACTGTTAATTTTTTACAGGCACAGATGGAATATCAAAATGCTACGTGTTCAAGGGAACCAAAGACTTGTCAGCTAAGCAAATCCAAGAGCAGCTGGGTATTGGTCGTGTCAATGCTGCTAATCCACAGCAGCGTCCTGGTGCTCCAACTGCCCAACCACCAGCTCACCGCTTCTTACAACCTGTTAAGCAATGCGATATGGCTTTAACAGACTTGCTTGGCGAACTCGGCAGAGATCCATGGCCTCTTGGGGTTGGCAAGAGGCCTTTGAGAAGCAGCGGAGTCGCTCTGTCTCTAGCTGTTGGTTTACTCGAAGTAACTTATCCAAACACTGGTGCGAGGATAATGCTGTTCCTCGGAGGTCCATGCTCTCAGGGCCCTGGTCAAGTTGTCAATGATGAGTTGAAGCAACCGATCCGTTCTCACCATGACATCCATAAGGATAATGCTAAGTATATGAAGAAAGCCATAAAGCATTATGAAACCTTGTCATTGAGGTCTGCTACAAATGGGCATTGTGTAGATATTTACTCCTGTGCTTTGGATCAAACTGGTCTGATGGAAATTAAGCAATGCTGCAATTCAACAGGGTGAGAATGCAATCTTATTGCTTAATTTTTCAACATTGTATAAGCAATACGAAATTGGTAACATGATACTGTCAATAAGAGCGTGGCTTGAGCGTTTAGGGTCCTCGTCAACAATTATTGTGCAAGTTAAGAGCCCTATTACAAATCTCCACTTCACTGAGTTCGGACGGCCGCCGGCGCATCGCATTTTGTAGTAATTTTGTAGTTGTATTTATCGTTTTTATCGAAATAGGATGATAAATTCATGCTTAAAAATTATAAAATCTTTATTCCTTATGAAGTAACAATTATTCTGGTATAAATTTTGCTCAATAATATTATCGTAGATAGGAGAAATTCACAGTTAACATAAAGCGATTTTCGAAGTTTTTTGGTTTACAATAAGATTTTTTTTCTAAATAAAATCAATGATATCTAAAAATTCCGAGGCTACTACGAACTATATGACTTTAGACTATATAACATTCAAATTTTTTTATATCATTTGTTTAGAACAGTAGTTCAATGTAGGAGCTCAAAAAAGTGCCTTTGTGCATTTTATAAAAAAAAAATTCTGCAATTTTAAGTTTAATTAAAAAGTTAAGCAAAATTTACAAAAAGCGAGGCCGTTATGAAATATGACAATAGCTATTCTACACTATTCAATAAGTCAAAATTGTTAATGTATTTTTGTTTCTGAGATCAAGAACGCCAAAATTCGCCATTTTACGCAAAAATCAGTCGAGATATGATATGGCTCTTAAGTCATTTTCATGAATGACAAATTAAAATATCTCAAACACTTTTATTGTATGTTTGTTGTTATAAGATGGCAGTTTTAACCCACTAACCTGCAATGTGCGGACACAGTGTGTGCATCCAATCTTTCTATTTACTATTGTACTCATTTTTTATTTTGTACATGAGAAAATTATATAATTTGTGTTTTCTTTGTATGATTTCAGAGGCCACATGGTTATGGGTGACTCATTTAATTCTTCACTCTTCAAGCAAACATTCCAGAGAGTCTTTGCTAAAGATCAGAAAGGAGACTACAAGATGGCATTTAATGGAACATTGGAAGTTAAATGTTCTCGCGAATTAAAGAGTAAGTATAAATGGTTTACAAATATACAGTTTATTACAATGAAGTGTCATTGATTTCAGTTAAAAATATTTTTAATCAAATGTTTATAGTCTGACCGCAACCGCTGTACCGCGCCTTAGGTATGCGCGGGGTGGTGGAGAGTGGGAAGGAAAGAGCATGAACTCACATGAGATTTGTAGTGTCAGACAGATCTTACGATATCGAAGCGCAATTTTTTGAAGCTATATATTTACGAGTATAATTACATCCAATCCCTGTTTTTGTCCAATATGATTTTTAGACTACCAGTGGGAACCCCTACGACCCGGTCAACCCGAGCTGAGGTCCTAGCCTTTTGATGCGCCCTTGGGTTGTTTCAGTCTCGGTCCGAACCTCGGAGAATCTAGTAGGGCACGGGGACACGCACTAGTGCGTGATGCCGTTCCCTTTAGAAAACCTCTGGCGGTGCTTCGTTTCACACGGTTAGAGGAATCCTTTAAGTTTCTCGCCACCCCCAAAAAAGTCCGGTGAGGCTGAAAATGCCCAACGCCCAATGCCCAATGCCCAATGCCCAATGCCCAATGCCCAACAAAATAAGCTAGTGATTATTGCACTTTGTTCTAGTATCGGGGGCTATCGGGGCATGCGTGTCGCTGAACGTGAAGGGGCCGTGCGTGGCCGACCAGGAAGTGGGAATGGGGAACACCAGCCAGTGGAAGATGTGCACTTTTACGCCTAGCACTACTATGGCTATATTCTTTGAGGTAACTAACAAACTTTTTATTATTATTATTATTCTCTTTATTAAATATACATCTTGAGAATTTTTTTTACAATATTTTTTTAATTTTTTTTTTTATTTATTTCTCCTTTATTTATTTTCTTTCTTAAAACTAGATTTTTACAATATTTTAATATAAAAACAATAAAACATTATAAAAACCTAATCCTAGAGTACCACCAGCAGCGGGGCAGGGCCCAAGCTACCGGTGTTCAGGGCTGCAGAGTGAGGAACCTCCTGACAATACGTGCCGTGTCAAGCAGTATTGCTTTCTGAATCTGACCGTTAGCTGAAACGATTAGCGGAACAATCGATCGTCGAAATTATTATGATTATAATTTAGGGCAAAAAAACAACTACATAGATTTTTTGGCGGGAAAGTGAAAAGTCAGTCATGCTGTTTTATTTTCGCAAAAATCTGTGTTATGTCCAATATTGATGTAAAATAATGGTGGATTATTGAACGTTATGTGTTCGTCAACGTAACGAGTGTTGGCAAATGAAACAAAACAGTGCAAAGTATTTTCAAATCTTCAAATTCTCTCGAGAATTTTGCATTGTATCTCAGTAAAGCCCCGCATCTTTACGGAAATACTCTGAAGGGTTTGGGTATAACATTTATCACAACTCATTAAACTGTTATCATTCATCATCATCATATATTATGGCTAAATGTGTTAACCGCACGTAGCGTAGCCATCAACTAAAGAAAAAAACAACTACATTTACATAATATTTTAAAAAAAACCTGATCATACATAAACCCATCTCGTCGTGCACAAATTAATTGCTTTATAGTTGCTGCCATTAAATTGCTTTATCACCATAAAATGTGAATTTTGATTGCATATCATAAGACAACATTTTATTTTGTTTACAAAAAAAGTGACATTGATCTTTTTTTTTTAAAAGCTTCAAAACACTAAATGCTTTAAAACGAAACACTTTCTAACGATTTACTTGCTTTTAATTCAATTTATAAAAAACAGCAATTGAAAAACGTTGGATATAGGATATTTGTTTTACTTTTAGTTTATATAATTGTCCGCGTCTTTGTCCACATTGATTTAATTTTTTTTATCACATTTTTTAACTTAATAAAATATAGCCTATATTACACACAAGAAATGTATCAATCTACTGTTGAAAGAAGTTTTGGAATTGGACCAGAAGTTACAAAGTCACAGACTTAACCTCTTTATTAATCTATATCTATACTATTAATAAAGGGGTAACGTTTGTGACTTTGCTTGTTTGTTTGTATGTCGGGGCTAATCACTGGAATTACTGGTTAAATTCCAAACAATCTTTCACTGATAGAATGCTATATACCTTGTGGGTAACATAGGCTATATTTTAGTATATAGGCCCATCTCTCACCCCTTCCCAATTCCTACTCCCTCCTCAAGATCCAACTCCTTCCTCAAGGCCGGCAACGCATCTGCGATTACTTTGGTTTTGCGGGTGTCCATGGGCGGCGGTGATTACTTTCCATCAGGTGACCCGCCTGCTCGTTTGCCTCCTTTTAACATATAAAAAAATATATATTTATTATACTAATATATAGTATAAATTGATTGCTTGGTCGTAGGTGGTGAACCAGCACGCCGCGGTGCCGCAAGGCGGGCGTGGCTGCGTGCAGCTTATCACGCAGTACCAGCACTCCAGCGGCCAGCGCCGCGTCAGGGTCACCACCGTTGCCAGGAAGTGAGTGCACACATCACTTGCTGCCTAGTGCGGTTTTATTCACTATGGTTTTTTTTTTTTAATTTATTTGAGGACGGCCAATAAAATATACACCAATACAAAAAAAAACATGTTTTGGCGAAAGTTAGGTGCTTTTATAATTATAGGTCGCCACCGCATGCAATCAGAATCAAGACAATATTAAATCATTTAAATTATAATAATAATAATTAATTATTAAAAAAATTATCAAAAAATTCACATAAATTATAATAATAATGGAATACATTAATCACTATGATAAATCTATCTATATATTAATACGTGAAGCAAAAACTTTGTACCCGTTTTTACGAAAATTGCGCGGACGGAGGAGTATGCAATTTCGCACACTTAATGTTTATATAGAGAAGGTTATCCGAATCTTAATATTTTTTTATATTCTGCATAAAAAATACTTTAAAGCAACAAAAACAACATTACACACACTTTCATGTATTTGACACACACGCATATTATGTTTGACATACACGTATTGTTTGTCTTTGATGCGGCCGACATCTGTCAATGCCAATCCAAACTCACATTCTATCTTTTTAATTTTTTCATTGCTAAGGATACAATCCGTGCAGCCTTAATAAAATTACGGTCGAATTTCGACCACTGAGCGACCACTAGTTATTAAATAATTGTGTTGTTGACTAGTTAGTCAATAGAAAAACTTTTCAGCAACTGTTAAAACTATTTTTAACCGACTTCAAAAAAGGAGGAGGTTATCAATTCGTCGGGATCTTTTTTCTAATAGAATTTGTACGCGAAAGGCATCAATGACGTCGCTATTTTATTTCGTCAATTATTGAGTGTTTATTTATAACTTTTTAGGATACACAAATGAATGCTTAGTTCGAATAAAAAATAGGTTAATGTTAGAGAACTGTAACATGATTATAATGATTATATTATATTATAATTTATTATTATAAATAAATATTTATTCATAATTAAATAAGTTTTTTTACTTATATGCTTAGTTATGTTTTGACCACGAATGTTGTAACGACCATTTTGCTGTCATCACCACCTTTAATGTATTATAATGTATGTGAACTGATAGTTGGGGCGACGCGGCGGTGAATCTCCACCATATCTCGGCAGGCTTCGACCAGGAGGCGGCCGCCGTGGTGATGGCGCGCCTGGTGGTATACCGCGCTGAGCAGGAGGATGGGCCCGACGTGCTGCGCTGGCTCGACCGGATGCTGATACGACTGGTAAGTAGACTAGTGTAGGCACGTGCCTATACTACGTAGTAGAGGAGACGTAAAGGTGAATCAACGGCGACGAGTGGAATCATAGTGGGGTCTGACAATTTGGTTCCAACGCATGCTGGTGCCTAGACAAGGCTAGTAGTAGGGGACATGTGGAGCTAGAGAGGTTCCCAAACTTATTTCGTCTAACGCCCACTTTGGAAATCAGTTATTTTGTAGTGCCCCCCATTTTTTTTTACCTTAAAAACATCAATAACATATTAGTCTCGCCTGCAGTTTAATTAAACCTATATTCTAAACGAGACTTTTCTTACCAGAGAGAGCAATAATAATGCAACTTTACAATATTAAGAGTATCTTTTATTCAAATTTAACAATAATCAACATTTACAACAAATATTTAATATATTTTTAGTTTATATTTATTCAATAAAATAGGATATAAATATGAACTAATAAATGGATGTTGTGTAGTAGTTTAATTTCACTCACCCATCGCCCCCTTAAATCACATCAGCGCCCCCCAATTTTAAAAAAAATTGGGGAGTACCGGGTCTAATTCTACGCATGTATCTATATAATGACTTGTCATGACTAATTCATCATCGCCGAGCCTAAACCGCTGAAGCTAGTTAGATGAAATTTGGACTGTAGGTAAATTGAGTGACGTAACCAGCGACTAAGAAAGGATTTTACAAAAATCACACTCTAAGGGGGTCAAATAAGGGGTGAAAGTTTGTATGAAAGTCCGCCAATTTTGAAGTAATATACATGAAAATTGGTATTTGGCTTCTTGAAAAGAATTAAAGAATAACGTGTCTTAGGAAAATTTGTTTATTTTTTTTTAAGGAGTAAAAAAGGAAAGAAGGTTTTTTTTGGGGAAATCGTTATTTTAAAAGTAATAACTATCAAAATGAATAATTTAATCGATCTATAGATTCTTCGAAAAATCCCTAGAGAGGTGAAATAAGCTTGGAAAGTTGTATGGAAATCTGTCATTCTTTAAATTTCGGTATTTGGCCTGGTAAGAAATTGTAAAGTATTTCAGGATTTTTGGAAAATGATCCCTTAAGTAGGGGATGACAATTTGTACAGGACGTTTCAAAACGGACCAAAATTACATATACAGAGTGATCTTTATTACGTTGTTTTGTGTTAGACACTTTTTACTTATACCCTTATGATATTTACCTTTAATAAGTTTGACTTTTATAACGAATAAACACAAGTCGTGTAGCCCACGTGAGCAAAGCCGCGAACAAAAGCTAGTTATACATATAAACCTTCTTCTTGAATCACTCTATCTATTAAAGAAAACCGCATCAAAATCCGTTGCGTAGTTTTAAAGATCTAAGCATACATACATACATACATACATAGGGACAGACAGACAGCGGGAAGCGACTTTGTTTTATACTATGTAGTGATATTACTAGTGGTATTACTTCTTTAAGTCAGCATGTTACCACCATCTTGTTTAATTCTCTGGCCAACGTAACTAAAGAGGTAAGGTCTCACCTGATGGTAAGTGACTATAACGCCAAAGATGGAAGCGCACTTCAACCTCTTAACCCACTGAAGAACTGATCTTACCACGTGACCTTCATCATCAATTATCATAATCGGTCCGTGTCAGTCTACTACTGGATTTGGACCTCCTTTTCTAAAAAAATCCGTTATTTTGGTGGGTTTGAACGCTCAGATCATTTTGACTGACTATACTAACCGGTCACTTGTCCCGCAGTGCCAGAAGTTCGGCGAGTACGGCAAGGACGACCCGAACAGCTTCCGGCTGTCGGAGAACTTCAGCCTGTACCCGCAGTTCATGTACCACCTGCGCCGCTCGCAGTTCCTGCAGGTGTTCAACAACTCGCCTGACGAGACCACCTTCTACAGGTAATGTGCAGCGATTAATGACTGACGCCCTTATCAGTCTATTTCTAAACACAAATATTTACACAAAAATCGTCGTATACGCAAGCCGCCCTTTTGGTTTGGAAAGCCACATAGTTATAATTATATATACACCGCATTCTTGGTATAAGACTCAAAAAAACTCGCATTAGAAATTTAAACCTTATTGCTCTGCAATATTAATTTCGCGTTTGTACCGATTCCCTTTTTGAGTTCCTCTAAGTTCTAGTGGTACTGACGTGTGGTTGTGGGGTCGTAGACCACGGAAGCCGCTGGTCTAACCACTTTACCAACGTGCCAGTTAAGTAATGCTAATTTGTAGTTTGTAACCACGTGTGCGGTGACCGGCTCTTGCGCAATGTGTATAGTATTTACTCTCTTTTTACACGACTGCCCAAAAAGGAGGCTTGTGAACTTTTAGGGTTCATGTATGAGTGTTAGTTTTTCAAATTATTTATTTTTGAAATACATTAAATAATAAAAGCAATGCAATTAGATTTTATTGCTAAATTAACAAGTATATTATGTTTTTATTTTTTATTTTACTTCAATGTACAATTTGACTATTCCTTATTGTTTAATATTAACAAATTAGTAAACCGATAGTGGAGAAAAAATATTGAAATTAATACTGATGGTCGAACACCAGGCACATGCTGATGCGTGAGGACCTGACGCAATCGCTGATCATGGTGCAGCCGATCCTGTACTCGTACAGCTTCGGCGGGCCGCCCGAGCCAGTGCTGCTGGACACATCCTCTATACAGCCCGACCGTATCCTGCTTATGGACACGTTCTTCCAGATACTTATATACCATGGAGAGGTAAGTCAACCTTTTTGGAAGAAAATACATCGAGAGGTTAATCCTTAGTATTTACATTACATGACAATATAATGTATTTAGAATGGCTAAATAAGTAGTATGTAACACTGCATAATAAAATGAGATAAGATAAGATAAGATAAATTTTTATTGCCATAAAATGGTGTAAAATACATAGCAGGTGTTGAGCATAATAATGGGAACAAACAATTTACCCTAGTCGAGCATGCAATTTTTAGTTGGTAGGTACATACATACATACATACATACATACATACATACCATCACGCCTTTTTCCCAACGGGGTAGGCAGAGACCACATCCTTCCACTTGCTACGGTCCTGACACACCTCTTGCGCCTCCTCCACTCTCATTACTCCTTTCATACATGCTCGTCGGTTATGGGTACTCCTGACCTGACCTTTTGGTAGGTACATGATACATAAAAACAGCCGCTATGCTGTTTTTGTACCGAAATATTCAGTCAGACTGTAGAATGCCTGATTTATAAGCCATCTTTTTAATTTAGGCTCTTTGATCTGTGGGCAGATGATTAAATATTTGGATACCAGTTACATAGGCACTCTTGTGATACAGGGCATTATTAATATTTGGTAAAGCCAAGTCATATGTATATCTCTTCCGCAATGAATGAGCTAATGAGCAAACTATGTAATTAATAAAAGTCAATTCAAGTAATAATATAAAACCGTACTACGGTGCTGCTACGGTAACTACTTACCATCAGACGGAACATAATATGTCTGATTACCACATTAGTCGTATAAAGTCTCTCTTTTTTATTTGTAGAATATTGTTTGCTAAAAAAGTCTCCCTGTTACTAAAGAGCCTGCAAAGAGTTCGAAACTTCAGGGTAAACATTAAATCAATGTGTATAATAAACGCAAGTAGATCCGTAAAAGTAGTTTCATTTATATTTATAGAATACAAATCTGGATTTATTAATATGCTACAGATATAATGATACCTATACTAAGTGGAATAGGTTAAAAAACTTTATTTTCAAATTTTCAAATGTTAGTTTTTATTATCCAAAATTGTGTTGCCTTTTCGGCACTTCAAGTATGGGCACCACACGCGTTTATTAAGCAAAGCATTAAATTTTTTTAATAAAAAATAAAGAAATATTATGACATAGACACAAATTTTCTTCATAAGTATTGTATTTTTAAAACATCAATTAGCTTAATACAAAGGTACTTATTTTAAAAATCAATATTTTATTTTTAAACATCAGTCATCAGTCAGTCATCACACTATTCTTTGAACTGTATATTATTAATTTTAAAATCAACTTGCTTCCAACAGCCATAAAGTCTTAATTTGCTAACAACCTAACACGTTCGTGTTTTGCAGACCATAGCGCAGTGGCGCGCGCTCCGCTACCAAGACATGGCGGAGTACGAGAGCTTCGCCCAGCTGTTGCGCGCGCCCGTCGACGACGCGCAGGAGATATTGCAAAGCCGGTTCCCCGTGCCGCGGTACATCGACACCGAGCATGGCGGGTCGCAGGTCAGTTTTATGCCTCATTTTTATTAGTAGCTTAGCCTTAGGTCACTGCCAGCAACTAGAGATGAGCTGATAATGTATATCCCCGGCCATTATCCATCAATTGTAGCGATGACTTGATTTCAGTGATGGAGGCCATTGCCCAGCTGTGGGTCAGTTATAAGCTATTTACTTCTACTATTTCTAATTTCAAGCAAATTGACAGACAAAATATTAAAATATCTTTGCAGTTAAAATAGATAAAAAGATTTTCAAAAACACTCGTGGCAACGAGAGGAAGATGTCACCAGGGATCATAGCTTTTCGCCTTAAATTGAGCTACTAAAATATATAAATAATACTAAGTTGTAATAATCGTAGCTTCATAACCTAATTTACCTATTCAACCAAAACTAATATTTAATAAATTATTTATTCAAAGTCTTTGAACAATTCATCAACAGTCCTAGTCGTAATAAAGCTCACTTTTTGATTTGAGAATTTAAAAGGTCCGCTGACTTACCAAATTTTTAGGCAGACTAAGTTTTATGTTCATCATCAACAGCCTATAAACGTACCGCTGGGCCTAACCCTTCGATTGTCTATTGTTTGCCCGAAAATATAAACAATAATACTCATATGCCCGAATTTCATTTGCCCGAATTGTTTGTTTACCATAAAAGTTATGTACATACTCTTGTTTGCCCGTACATTAGATTCCATAATGATCCGAGTGCCATACGTATTGTTATCCATTGTATTAATTGCAATAATATTATTTAACAGAATATTTCAACGCCATACTAAATTAATTTCAAAACATTAAATCGTACAAATAAAATCAATGAGATATTATCTAATAAAGGCGAATATACAAAGAAAGAGTTTTTGCATGCTTTAGCTTCAAATTTGTATTTGCACTAAGTAAAAAGTGAATTGTAATAAATATATGACAGTATTATTATATATTAAAATTGTTTTTATTTCTAATACCTACTTATCACTATAATCGATCCAAGTCGCTTCCGTACAAAATTAACCTAACGCCTTTGTCCTAAAAAGCGATTGGCTTTCTGGCATTTCGCCGGCCGCTGCCGCGGCACGCTTGCTTCGCTCGCTCGACTCGTGCGTTGTTTTTCATGTTCTAACCTAACCTAACCAAACCTAAACCTATTGATCGTTTAGTTTAAACCGATTTTATATTTTTTTTCTAGAAGCAATTTCGATGGCAAATAATGTTATGGCATATGATAATTACAGCTTACAGTGATGATAACAAATGATGTTATTGAAATTGACTTTATGGAAAACAAAGTTTCTAGCACGTGACTAATATACAGCCGAAATTAAAGAAATAACCTATCCTCAGCAAGAGATAGGCCTACTAGAGATTTGTTGCTTAGTTATTTCTGTTATTTATCGGAAAATAACAGCGGTTGCTAGGTAACTAAACTAAGATAGGCCTATCTCTTACCAGAGAAAGGTTATTAATTTCGGCGGATAGTAAACAATGAGTATGACATATGAAATTATTTATTTATTTATTTATTTATTTTATTTATTTATTTATTGGGCAGTCAACAAAAACATGTACCACCAAACAAACAGTAGATATAGGGTAAATGCCAAACTTATTCTAAGTAAAGTTTTCAATTATAGACAGCCACGGAATGCGATGTGGACTAATAGCTTCGATCAACAATACACTAGATACCGCCTCACGAACTAAAACAAATCTCAAATATGGCACTGGCTGACTTTACTATAAATGGAGAAAAACTATCCTAAGTTTTGATAATTTCAACCTAATTTATACTTTTTTTGCAAGGAATAAAGCACAGTTTTGATTATTAAGACATTCACTTACGATCTTACGTCGAAAACGACAGAAAGAGATAAGAAATTTAAATAAACACTTGTGTATTTAAAAATATATACAAAGACCCTTTACATCCAAATTCGACCTTATTACATAAAAATAAAACAGCAAATGGCAGACACGAAATGTTACTTACTTCATTTCGAATTTTTGCATTATTGACTTTACTTGCTCCGAACAGAGTATTATGGAGTCGCACTTAGTAATTTCGTTGGCCAAACATTAGCAAATGTTGGCGCGTGGGTTGGTTTTAAAAATTAAAGATTGTTATTTCATAAAAACAGTTAGGTATTTTATTATTTATGTTATGAAAAAGCATTTACCCACCGAAAGTATGATATTCCTTCCGATATATTTTTATTTCGATAGTTATTTTTACAGTTTTTGAATACACTGATGCATTGTGGTACGTCATCATGTTGGCGCAGTCAACAGCGAACTAAATAGAAATAAGACCCCACTTTGAATGTGAGGCGTTATTCGCTCGGCCGTTTTTGACACCCTGACCGGTTATCTAGTGTATTGTTGATCGAAGACTAATAGTTATAAATTAAACTAAACTAACAAATTTTACCAAACTTAATATTACAATAATTTAATTAAATACCTAAAATATGATTTATAGTTTAAAGTTTAAAGGGGGCTTACGTAACTATTTCTAATAATCTGTTTGAACTTGCGGGCACTATCCTGAAAAATATCTAATACTTCCAAATTATTTGGCCGCGACAGGATGTTATATTGCCTTTGGATCCTATTTAATGTAGAATGGTAACCTAGATTGCTCTTCACTGACTTAGGCACAAAAATGTTGAATCTAGTAATACGAGGTAGTTTTTTGGGTGTATTAAATGTGATTTTTTCAAGGAGATCGGGGCAATCCAGGCTACCACTCATCAATTTATATAAACACATGAAATCAAGAAGTAGTCTTCTGTTTTTGAGGCTTTCAATTTTGTAATGTTTAAGACGATCCTCATAGGTAGCAAGAGCTTTAGCAAGGTGCGCTCGGAAGGAAAGATGCCAAAGAAATCTTTTCTGCACACTCTCCAGTCGTTTAATGTGTACATCGTATACAGGTGACCAAATAACACTACAGTATTCAAGCAGTGACCTTACAAGACTGTTATAAAGCGTTATTATAGCTACGGGGTTTTTAAAATCTTTTGTGTTCCTTAGTACAAATCCTAAGGTCCTAAAGCATTTGGTGACTATTTTGTCGATGTGAGTGTTGAACTGTAGCTTAACATCCAGATATACCACAAGATCCTTAATGACATTAACTTTTTCAAGTACAGTGTTGTTAATTTTGTATATAGTACTAGACTCAGACTGTTTTCTTGTGAACCTAATGTAACGGCATTTGTCGATGTTCAAAATCATATGATTTCTTATGCACCACTCAGAGAACCTATCCAAATCCTCCTGAAGTAATACCGTGTCATTAGTGCTAACAATAGGCCTCATAATTTTTAGATCGTCAGCGTACAAGAATATTTTTGAATGCTTAAAAGAAACTGCTATATCGTTAATGAAAATGTTAAAAAATATTGGGCCGATATGGGAACCCTGAGGCACGCCTGATTTTGATAAAAATGGTTCCGAACTAAAACCATTTAGTACTACTTTTGACATACGACCAGTAAGGTAAGATTTGCTCCATGATAAGAGATTTGTGGCAACACCATAATGAGATAGCTTATATAAAAGAATTTGATGGTCCACTTTGTCGAAGGCCTTGCTAAAATCTGTGTAGATTACATCTACACAGTTGCGCGAGTCTACAGAATCTGTTACTTCAGACAGAAATGACATAAGATTGGTAGTTGTAGAACGGCCAGAGAAGAAGCCATGCTGCACAGTAGATATAATATTTTTTGTATGCCAATTTAATATAAGACAGAACAGCGACTCGAGCACTTTTCCGAACACTGGCAGTATTGAAATTGGTCTGTAATTTAAAACTACGGATGCATCACCTGATTTGTGTATGGGGACAATGCGTGCTTCCTTCCATAATTCAGGAAAGACACCACTGGCGAACGATTTATTAAAAATAATGGAAAGGGGGTGAGAAAGACCCTGGAAGAAGGTGATTATGAGAAACAATATTATGTCTGTTGACCAGTATAGCAGATGAAATTATGTCAAATGAAATTCTGGCAAGTGGGTGTAGCCCTAACCCTTTCTATATTGACGGACAGATGGGAAGGTCAAGGTCGAGCCATAACCCCCATGCTGCCAAACTGTGGGGTGGTAGCTGGTATACATTATGTTAATCAAAAAAATGAAGGAAAATGTGATGCAAACTTTATTACAGTCAAATAAAGATGATTACAGTACAAAAAAAAATAATCATAAAATTTCTAAACTGAGTGGGTCGTTGGCGTAGGTTTTCGTCGCCAAAATTTTCTCCAGCATATCGTTCACTTTCTGCTGAGTTTTGAGGAAATCCTTGAAATGCGTGTCGTCGTACCTGGCCTTGTGAGTATTGAGGGCCAGCTGCTGCCGCGACGCCAGCGACGCGGTGTCGCTGCAGCATTTCCCCACCTCTTTCAGGTTCTTATTCTCGACGCGCAGATCGTCAGCTCGCTCCAATCTCTCATGGAAACGCCCACTATCACGATTTCGAAAAAAAGTGACGCTTAGGTTGTCCTTATAGTGTTTATTTGGATCGCGGTCGATATTCTCCCTATATACTTTCTCGATTTGTGAAATTGGCACGTTCTCATGACGTGCCGTGTAAGAATTGCTTCTCTCCATGTCGATGACCGTTGGTCTGTTAATGTAGTTTTGCAAAGGGTGCGTCGGCTCTTTGTACGAATCTTTAAAATCTAAAAACTGTCTGTATTGAGATGGCCTGGAATCGTATTGTGATAGTTTAGAATAGTGCTGCGGATTATACGATCTGTATTCAGTCAATTGAGAATTGTAATCAGGAATGGGTTTATATATAGATGGGTGAGAATTGTAGTATGAAGCGTGAAAAGGATTGGACTGATTAAACTCCGGATAATTTCTTATTCTGTCACGTTGATTTCTCGTGTCGTCCCGGTAATTGGTGTTCGTGTAACGATTTACCGTCAGCAGCTCGCGCGAGTTGAAATTTCTGAGTGGAGGCGAGCCAGTTGTTACCACAATATTCTGATGTATAAGCCGCGATGGTTTCGAAATAGGAACACCGAGCACTGGCACTTCACCGGAATTAGTTTGAATAATAGAAGTAGCTCTCATTGTTTTTGCATTTGAAAGTAATGGATTATTTATGATTATATTTTCGTGTTTTATGTTATTAATTGGTGTATTGTATCCGCTAATAATTTGCGGTTCAAATAAATATGGAATTTCTGGAGGCCTTTTAACTATAGCCGTATCCATCCTTGGTAGCGGCATGTTGCTCTCGATGATCAAAGGGTTGTTGTAAACTTCGTACGTGTTATTGTTCTCTGGCAGTATACGAGCTTTTTGCGTGTTTTTATTTTCAGGCGGTTTTGGTGTGCAGGTTGTCAACAAATCGGCTTGCTGTTTCAACATTTGAAATTCTTTAAATAGCTCGATAAAGTTTTTAAGCACTTCACCTTTGTCTTGTGTTTTGTTCACCTTTGCTCGTGTTGTTGTTACAACTGGAATGACAAGAAATACTGTAAAAGTTTGTGCAAGAAATATGTATTACATATCTCGGGGATAAAGTTGTTTTTCCTGGGTTGTAAGCAACTATAACTGTGCGTAAAATACAACAATTTGGACGTGAATAACGGACAACCAACGAACGCACATTCTCATTTATAAAATTAATTCAGGTTTAATATTTAAAAATTTGTCATATTTGTTAAGATAAGAAAGCCAGTTCCTCAGTCGTTGAGGGTTCGAGTAAAGTAGGCTCCCACCTTATTGTGACTTACCATCAGGTGATATGAAGACCAAGCGTTTTCGTGTTATGGAAGAAAAAAGTATACTTTCAAAGACCAACCTGTTGTCGTAGCTGACGTAGTGGTATCTGTAGCTAAAGTCGAGGCCATAGTTGAAGTTGCTACACTTGTAGATTTAATTACGTTTCCTATTGTGGTTAATGTTATTTCTTGACGCAAATTTTTCAAGACCATTGCCTTTACGTTTTCTGCTATCTCGTCCATTATAGTTTTAGGCAAAACTTTGTCGTCTTCTTTCTTAGCTGCATTTGTTTTCGATTCGTAAGGCGGGAGGGGGGTTGTACTGATAGTCCATTTAGGTAATCCATAATATTGGGCATTCTTTATGTTACTGTTAATAGCTTGGATCATGTACGATGGCAAATTAGTTTCGTTCAACATCATAGAAGATTTCTTGAGTTGGTCATTGTAAAGTAATAGATCACTAATGTCACTAATGATTTGTTTCTTCGAATCAGTTTCTATGTATTGATTGTTTTTTGCTCTCACCATCACTGCTTGTTGTTGAATATTTTTCCCGAAGAAACCGTTGTTATCCGTTAGTACGTCATAGTTTTTTGGATTACGATTAAGAATTTCCTTTGCCGTTATCGGACTGTCCGCCATATTCACCTTTCTATCTAAAACTAACTTAAAAAACTTGTCAAATTGTTGGCTCAGCTTATTCAAATTACTCAAATCAACGGTCGTTGTTATTATAGTGCTTGGCGTTGTGGAAGATTTAATTTTTTCATAAAAATAATCCGCAAACAATTTGCTCATATGTTTCATTTCTTTTGAACTTATCTCTGCTTTGTTTTTAATCTCTTTGGAACTTTTCTCTTCATTGTATTTGATTTCTTCTGAACTTTTCTCTGAATTGTATTTAACACCATCTTTATGTGGTTTCTTTTTAACATGATGAGTAGTTCTCGTAGTTTTGGTCACAGGAAAGGTGGAGTGCCTTGCGCGTGGAGTTGTAAACATTTTCCAAAAGCTTAGGATTTTTTCCATGTTAGGCTGAGTATCGTCAATTAGGACCTTTACGTCAGTTCTGGTAGTTTTAAAAGGTTTTTGTATAGCTGTTGCGTCCCTAAAGTACTGACTTTCACTTTCCGTGAAAACCAACGTTTCTGCGTCTGTCTCAATGTCAGAGACTGCTGTGTTTGTTTCTTGAACAGTGTATTGTTTAACTTTATCGTTTTCTGTATTCACCGGCTTTGCCTCGTCCATTAGCTTTGACAATAACATAGAAAAGTTATTTGGTTCTAACTGGCTGAGTTTATTAGTTGTTTCATCTAAAATCAAACATGAAAGTGATTATAATTAAAAATACTAAAATATGTTTATAAAGTCAACTCACTTCGAGTATCAAGATAGTTTTTGTGATGTCATGTGATACATTTATTGTTTTTATATAACAATAGATATAAAAAAGCTTGTATGAATAACACATAACGTAACGTAAATGTTGAAAAATTTGAAAAACAATATTAAAGTATTGTCGCGTCAGCTTACACTCAAGTGTAGTACTGGTGGCTGCTGTTGTGTATTCATCCTCTGTCGTGACATTTCTTTCCACGTCTTTATTATGCTTTCTCGCGTTCGATTTCATGCAACCATTTTGCAAACCACTACAATGAAAAAACAATCGAGTTCACATAATATGTTTAAAGCACAAATTTCTATAAACAGCGATGTTAACGTGCAACTCACTCGCGACCCACATCATCGATGTTTACATTGTGCCGCTGCAGTTTCCTCAGCATGTTTACGTCCAGGTCCTCCTTTTGCAGGCCGCTCAACCACAGTACACATATAAGATCTGAAACAAACTCACATTCACGGAAAACTGTCGTCGTCGCATAAATTCTCTTTTGATTTTTTATTCTTTTTAAAAACGTGACACAAAAAGTAACCTTCGTTGCGCGCTACTGGCCAGTTTAACTTTTTATTTACAATAAACATTTGTTATTGAAACCTTTTCTCTGCACTTTATGTGGTGTGCCCTGACCGTGTGCGTGTGTTATTTCACGTGGGAACGTACATGAGATGGCGATCGCCGTCAACACAGCCCGGTACAACATATTGCCGCGTTATCGCACGACTATGCCTCTCGCATTGTTTTAGCCTCGCTCGGTAATGGCCGCCTGTTGATTGTGCTTTTTTTTGTTGATGACGTATCCGAACGTCCAGATTGGTTTTCACTAGTCGATCGATTGGCTGTTTGAATAAACTGCCTGCCTTTATAGTATGGTGATTACGAGTACACCATCGGTCTTGGATCTAAAGTACCCCGGTTTGATTAATCAGTAATGGGGTACATATTATGTAAAATAAAACGCGAGTAAATACGTAAGTCAATGATGGGATTTGGAAGTCATAGTGCATTCAGATTGATAAGATAGTCAGTTTCTCAGTAATTAAGTGAAGTGAAGTGCTCTACGACCATCATAAAAAATGTAGTAGTAAAACAGGCACTAACCTGCACTAGTGAAAATAAACCTTAATCTGGGGGCATGGCAGTGCCCCCGACAAGTCGAACAAAAAAGCGGCACGGCCGTACCATCTTTTCTCGAAAGAGTTCAGGCCATTTTCGACACCCTATAACTTCGTTGTGGATAAAACTAGAAGCCTGAATTTTCAGTAACCAAGCAGGCATTGTATAAACATGGTATATTTCAAATTTTATTCAATTTGAACCAGTAGTTTAAGAATTATAACTAGTCAAAGTTTCTTAATGTGTCACTACTCACTGACTGACTGACTGACTGACTCAAAACTCTAAGGCATTTCTAGCAGACATAGAACCTTCAAATTTAAAACACAATTAGTGTTTAGTGTATAAATCAAGGAAAAACTAAAATATTTTGCAATTTCGGTCTAGTTATCTAGATACACCGACTGCATAAATAACTTTGTAATCTATATTAACATTATAAAGAGGAAAGCTTTGTATTTTTGTATGTATGTTTGCAACGAATAAACTCAGCAACTACTGGACCGATTTAAAAAAATCTTTCACCAATTAGCGCTGAGTAACATAGGCTATATTTAAAAAAAAGAAATGCGGTACAAAGTACGCCGGGTCAGCTAATCCCATATAAATGTATAGGATTACAAAGTTACATTTGGAGTTAATGAATCAGTGTACCTGTTTCTGTATAACTAGCGGCCTGTCCCTGCTTCGCACGGGTGGACATTTTTTTTAAATAAGTTTATGTGTATGTGTGTATATTTGTTGCTTCTTCACGCTGCAACGGTTGGATGGATTTGGATGAAATTGAGATAGTTTATAACCTGGATTAACACATAAGATACTTTTTATCCCGATATTCCCACGGGAACGAGAACCACGCGGATGAAACCGCGGGCGGCCGCTAGTATATTATATATTTTTTAACAATTGCGTGATATTTGTATTGTTTTGTTCCAGGCTCGGTTCTTGCTGTCGAAAGTGAATCCGTCGCAGACGCATAACAACATGTACGCGTACGGAGGGGTCAGTATCATTCTTATTCTGTTTTAACTGATGTTATCATTCACTCATTAATTAGTAAAAGGTAGTTTTAATTTAATAAAAAGTACTGTTCATGTTAATTTTCATTTTCTGGCAACACTGTGTTGCCACTTAGTAAAATATTTAAGGCCAATTCAACATTTTCATTTGTTTTAAATAGACTTTCCTTGAGTCAAAAATAAACAAATAAAAACTTCGCTAGTTTACTATATATCTTACTTATACTTTTTGTTTTACAAATAAATTAATAGATTTTTACAATCGCAAAACACGATGAATACTGTCAAGTCAATGTCAATGTAACAGACATTTGACAACTTTTAGTACAGCTATTATGGCATGGTACTAAAGAGATCAGCCACTTTTGATGGTAACTGTATTAATTTTCTGTCGCGGTTTTGCCCGCGTGTATATGGTATCGTATTCTGAACGGAATGAATTTATTGCTATTTTTTCTAATTCAGTAGTTGGGTATCACCTTATTTTTATATAGATACAAACTTTAAATAAATATCTAAATTTACCGAAAGGCTATCTGAAACAAATTGCGAGGCGTTGAAACTGGCATATACGAGTAAAAGTAAAGCATGACAAATTGAACATTAATACATTGTATTTGCATGGATTTAATTTTCTTTTTGGTTGTACTGTACTGCCATGATGATAGCATGGTTTGACTTTTTATTTTTTTGTTCCATCCAATGTTTTGGCGAAAACCAGGCGATGCCGATCCCATCAGCGGTAGTGTTCTTTTGTTTTTTTTTGTACCGAGAGGGTGGGACCTAATATTGGCACTAACATCTTTATCAAATTTCATTTTTTTTTCATATATTATATATTTAACAGAAACCTTGCTTTCGAAGCTTAATACTAAATTCTAGTTGTGTTGTTTTACTAAACATAAAATTAATAACCTATAAGATTTCAGCTTGATTAGTTCCTTCTTATTATTGCTTGATTTTTGATGCACTATTCACTTTTTTTTTTAATGTGACGTTTATTATCTATGAGCACTTCTTGAACTATATATTACCTTTTATTATTTATGGCGGCATGGTGTATATTTTGAAATTTTCGTAAATTGTATACTATAGGTACTTTAGTATTTTTCTTAGACTTAATATTTTTATGGGAGTTTGGATGCAGTTGTATAAATGTTTTATATTATCGTAAAATTTTATTAAAGTTTACATTAACTAACACATTCTCGACGCAGAAGTTGGTATTATAGCCTATAATACATTTTTGTAGTTTTATATAATGCTTATCGTATAATGTTTTAATACTAAAAGCGCCTCACATATAAATGATTTCCTTAACTTATGGTAGTAGTTTCAGGTTATAGATTTTCCATTTTAACAACTAGGTTCACGACCCCACTCTTCCCTTGAAAGATAAAACAAATGTTACCTTATGCTATAGTCATATATTACTTTTAATATCAGCTCTCTATTCCGTCTATTCTAAGTGGTAACGTAAACGGGGCCTTTGTCCAGAAATAGGACACAATATAGGGTATAGGGTCTTACAAATAAACAAAGAATAAGCTTTGAATATTTGTTCCGTGTTTTGTCTTTTTTAATCTAATGTGAAATGACGTTTACACGACAGAAACAAAACATGGAATAACTATTCGGACCTTATTCTTTGTTTATTTGTAAGGCGCATAAAGTATAAATGTTTTTTATTTTTTATTTTTAGTAGTATTTTGAACAAGCTATATGAGATTGCAGAAAATTTTGTATACTGATCTCCAAACTTCAGTATGAACATAGCACTAAATGATGATGATGTAGTACATTCTTTTAAAATATATTTTTTTAATTTGTATCTTGTAACTATATGTATATATACCATATACATAAAGTCACATTTTATTAACCGCAAATATTTTGACAAAACATCTAATTATATCAGAGATATAAGGCTCGAGCAATTAAAAAAAATCAGGCTAGTTTTTATTCTTACTTTTCCTAACACAAAAATTGTAATATTTTTAAGAGCACCCATTGCGGCCTCTCTGTCGGCTCCTTTGAATGAAACTACCGAAAGTGTTTTATTTTATTTTTTAATCGAAATGTCTTTTGGTGTTTTTCTTAAAAACTAGCGTATAAAAGTTTAAGGTTTTTTCATAAATATAGTATTTATGTTGTTGAATTTATCCTCAAAATATTTGCGGTTGATAAAATGTGACCTTATATATAATATATACAGGATGTTATAAAAATACCGTTTAGCCGAAAGAGGGTTAAATGGTGCCTTATAACAAGTCCATTTACAATATTTGAAAACCGTACTATCACTGTATGACTTACCACCAAAAAAAATAAAACCATTATTTTTTTTATTAATGTGCAAACCCTATTTCAGTAAAATTAAAGAGTAAACTACGCATAATGTTTATGTACATTTTTACCTAATTCGTGAAACGATAAAGAGACATACCAACAAAATGTACAGAATTCGATTAGATAGATATTACAAGTCGATTTTTGGAAGATTTGAAAGACCTAACCTAACGAAGAAACCTAAACTAACAAGTATAGGAACCCGCGTTAAAGAACACATAGCCGACGTCAAGCATAGGCGCGAAAATAAGTCTGCAGTATGCGAACATTCCCTAGAGGGGCCCAACCATTACATCAGATTTGATAAACCGCAAGTACTCGCTAGAGAACAACGATTCATCCCTAGATGATACGCGAGGCTATTGAAATTAAAAAACATCCTAATTTTAATAGAGAAGATGGTTGGAGTCTACCACCAGCCTGGGACCCATCATACAAAATATTAAATCCCAGCCCCAACACCATACTGCCAGACCAAAAGATACTGTAAGCTCTTTCTGCGTAAAACGGAACACACCCGATTAAATTTAAATGAGGGTATACAAGCTACTAACTAATTATGAGATGACCAACACCTCAGTCTCCCTGTGACCACGGACCCTGCAAAGGATTCGAAACGTCAGGATAAACATTAAATAATGTGTAAAGTAAAATAAACGCGAGTAGATCCGTAAAAGTTGTTTCATTTAAATGTGTAGTGTTCGCGTAAACTTTAGAAAACAATATATAACCCTATAAGAAGAAGTCCAAGGGTGTGAGGTCCGGAGTACGAGCGGGCCATAGCACCGGTCCCCCACGGCCGATCCATCTTTGCGGAAAGCGAACGTTGAGATACTCTCGCACGTCGTCGCGAGCAAAATGAGAGCCGGAGCTCTATCGTACACTGGTACGAAGGTAGCCGTCGCTGTTCAGCGGGTGGTCTTCCATCGATAAATCGTTGCCGATACAGTTCGCGAGCACGACTTAAATTGCTATCTTTATGGCCTACGCATAACATTATATTGTAATATTCCGAGTTATAGCTAGACCGCTTAACTCAGTCCTCGCCTGCGGTAGGTACGCGGGGCGGGAGGTACGCCACGAGTACGAGCGTTTTGCGACGCGGCGAACGGATTTCTAATTCATTGCGCGTTATACTACGGCAGTCACATTCAGCAGTGATAGAAAAAACACAATTAACTAGAAATCCTTTGCCGCGTCGCAAGACGTCAGTAGTCGTGGTCGAGCGGTAAGGTGGTACACACGTAATAATTTTAACAAGATTCATCTGAAGATAAGCAATTATAAATAAAGGTGCCTGCCTACCATTCAAGTCAATTGCTTTGAGAAAAGTAAAAAAAGACTTTTTTTACTTCACAGCCGTTATTTATTATAGAAGATTTGATTAATACAATGCTCCCACTTTTCTACGGAATATCCAGCAAATAATTCCTCCAACATATTTTTTTTGGTCCAGATTAGAGTCGATACTTTTTTGTGCTAACTGTCCTTTAATATCACCCTAGACCAGAGGTTCCCAAACTTATTTCGTCTAACGCCCACTTTGAAAATCAATTATTTTGTAGCGCCCCCCATTTTTTTTCACCTTAAAATCTCATTAACATTTATTTATTTATTTTTATAACAACAAAACTTACGACTACCATTACAGTTACACACCAATGCGATGGTGAAGACATTAACTTATTAAGGACAATATACCTATATAATAATAACTAAGTATCTAATTTATAGCTACAAATAAACAATGAAACCCTTGTGAATTTACACAGAGAACAAGCAAATACATTGACTTCATTAAAAATTAAGTTAAGTATTCGGGTTGTCATTCGGGTTGTTCAACATATTAGTCTCGCCTGGAGTTTAATTAAACCTATATTCTAAACACGAATATTTCTCAGTGTTTGATATCTATTATTACCTATTATACCTAAATATCTTAAAATATAAATAGCGTTGTGAACGCATTAAAAATAATAAATATTTAATATATTTTTAGTTTATATTTATACAATAAAATAGGATATAAATATGAATTAATAAATGGATGTTGAATAGTAGGAGCATTTTAATTTCAGTGAATTTTAAATATGAAGTAGCTGAAGTCATAAATATTCCATCGCCCCCTTAAATCACATTAGCGCCCCCCAATTTTTTCCGGGCCCCTTATCGCCCCACTCTAGGCCTCCAGCGCCCACTTTGGGAAAGACTGCCCTAGACCAACTCAATTGGGTTCAGGTCTGGGTGGTATGGAGGCAAACGCAACACTTCACGTCCGTTTCTTTTTAAAAACTCGTCAATTTTGTAAATATCTTCTGTGAAATTCCCTGTAGCACCTATATTTATAATTGCATATCTTCAGATGAATCTTGTTAAAATTATCACGTGTGTACCATCTCACCGCCCCCCGCCCCGCGTGCCTACCGCAGGCGAGTTCTCAGTTACGCGGTCTAGCTATAGAAAACATCGTCATTTTGGAAAAAAATGGAAAAAACACGAAACAGTTTTAGAATATCGATAAGAAGATTTGAAATTGACAACGTAACATTTTTTCCGTCTTGACGTTTTTGAAGCCAGTACTAAAGCATAGTGACATCATAGTATTGAACCTTTGTGGATGAAATACTAGGGTTGACAATATTTTTGGCTTTGATAATTTATTATATTTTTACGGGGTATTTTGTAACATCTTGTATATAATAATATATATATTAGGTCACATTGTGAATCATTGTGAATGCAAAATTCAAAATAAAAAACATACATATTTTTAATTTGTGACATTTTAAAGATGGCGCTTTATTTAGCTTTCCTATTGACGGAGCTAGCGGCGCCGGCGCCATCTGCCCATTCTCACGGTTGTCTGTACGCAGGACGGCGGCGCCCCGGTGCTCACCGACGACGTGTCGCTGCAAGTGTTCATGGAGCACCTCAAGAAGCTCGCTGTCTCCTCCACCGCCTAACACCAGGCCGTGGGTGATCCAACTCATCCAGTACTCGTGTCTGATACGAACGTTCGCATACATACCATAGAAACAGTCGAATTGGGGTGAAATACACACCTCAGCTGCATGTGTACTTTACCTTGCGTAATACCGTGTTCGCCTCCGTTATATATTTTTTACCTTTCTATTTAAGAGGCTAATCGGCTGAGTGAAATTTTACAGACAGTTATTTATATGTAGGGTTGCCATCTTTGAATTCAATAAATCGGGACAAAGTTACCCCGCATTTAAGATCATAAGTCCGGATATGTCTGTAAAAATCTATTTACCTTACGATTTAAATGAGTAATGAAAATAACTGTCTATAACCTAATATACTTATTGTACATTTACTGTTTGTTCAATACGACTTTAAAATCTGGACAGTGGGCTAAACCCCGCCCGGACACCAAAATGGCTGCCCGTGTGATATCATAATAACTGTATGTTGTAGGACGTGGAAATTACTTGTATATTCCAACAGATTCATTAAAATATAGCCGTATTATTCGTATGTAGTCGACTTTCTAATAAATCTATCTTGGCTATATGTCCCTTTTGTGCTAAATTTTAGTCAAAAGTGATACTGATGATACACTCATGGCATGGCATGGAAGTTAAACGTTTGTACGAATAAGATACTAAATCAAAGGTAGGTAAGGGTTATTAAGGCTACTTTTTATAGGTATTTAGACATATATTTCTACCCGACGTTTTGAACGAGTTACACCGGTCGTGATTTCGGGTTGACTCATCAGGTATAAAGGTCTGGTATAGGTCGCGCCAAACTTCAAGTCCCTTCTGAAGTTGGCGCGATTCGCGTCGCAGTAGTAAAGAATAGGCGTTAGTAGGGCGAAGGCGGGGACGAGCGGTAGGGCCTGACTGTACAGCTGCGCAACGAAGCAACTTCAGAGGGGACTAGAAGTTTGGCGCGACCTATACAAAGCTATGTCTATCTCTAAAATCTACCTATAAAAAGTAGTTTGCGTTATCTCCGTTATGATCCTTGGTAAAGAATGGAACTTGAAAGTTTTCAAGTGTATAAGATACTAAATGTCTATGAAAGCATATTATTCAAAACTATTATCGTTCAAAATATCTCAATGTTAATTCATAGTAAGTAATCAATGTTGTCAAAATCAGACATAAGTACAGCAGACGCGGATCAAAGTTCTTTGGAATTTAAGTTTTAATATATTTTCTACAAAATACATTGTAAATTAATATCTACTTATGTCATTAAATGGTTATGAAATTATAAACACTTGTTTATTTGTTTTGTAAATCTTATTTTAAGGCGAAAGGTAAGGCACAATCATAATCATTATTCAGGAATATTTTTTCAGATTAAAAAAAAAATATTTTACCGGTAAAAGCTCAGTGCCTTCATACACCTGATGTTAAATGATGAAAAGGCCAAATGGTGGAAGCGCACTTCACCCGGAATCCTCAACTACCGAGGCCATCTTATCGCTAGCTGCCGGAACACAACAATTGATCGAGTTAAGAGTTATCTAGAATTATATGGGTAATGCGTTAACCTTTTGACCGCCACAGCATAAATACGGCGCTGTGTCATGTATGTACGCCAAGCATTCACTTCAGAGTAAGACTTGCAACAATAGGGATCACAAAAATATTTTTGTTGTAAACTATAGGTAGGTAGGTATATTGTCGATCATTGCCGTCGTTGGCGCACAAGGCCAGTCGGTTATAGCCGTATGTGGCGGGCAAAAGATCATAGATCGAGTTATAAATAAACTTTACTAGGATCTCTGTGCAAGACAGGTAGGCTACTCTTGACGCAAACTCAATCTCAATACAATTCCAATCCCAAATCTAAAAAATTCAAATAGCACTCTTAAAAGCGATAATAGCGCTACATTGGATTTAAATTGCGTAGAAATTGAGTGAACAAATTATTATCGAGATGGGGCGTTCCGAAATAGCGATACTTATCCAAATATCGATAGATATTAATCCCATTTTAATTGTATTGAGATTGAGTTTGCGTCAAGAGTAGTCTACCAGGTCTTCTTACCTCTATTCCACATAGTCCTGTGTGTGGTACCGTTATCTGAAAAACGCGACTAGTCTATCGTGCATTGGTATACGCACGCCAGCTATGGCGCGACAAATTAAATATATAATATCTTAGGGCGTTCGATGCGAAAGCAGGCGCACGGCGCGGCGGGCGTACTGTTTCATATAAATTGCCCTCGCCGCGTACGACGGGCGACCCGCCTCACGCAGCGCTGCTCTATGAATTTCCACGAAACAAGCATGCCGCGCTGTCGTCCGCATCGTGCACCCGCTTGACACAGCGGACGCTCTAAGGTGTGAAGAAGCAACTTGCGGGTCGGCAAGGTAAGCCCATCACAACCCTGCTCCGCTGTCTTCGCATCTGGACTATGCTTCTACTTATTTTTTTTTATATTAACGGGTAAGCACAGTGCCTTGATGTTAAGTGATAAGGCCAATGATGGAAGCGCACTTCACCCGGGATCCTCAGCTTGTGAGGCACTGGCTATCTTATCTCTAGCTGCCGGAACACAATGCTACAAACACTGATGTTATGGCGACATATTTAGATAAGATGGGGATAGCTATCCAGGCGGACAAACAAGCCCTACCACCAACCAAACCGAGTGCACAAACATGTATCCCCCGCTGGGAATCGAACCCGGGACCTCTGGGTCTAAACTGGTGGTCTTAGCCACTAGACCACAGAGGCGGTTGAACTTAACATCAGGAAGAGCTAAGTAATTTGTCATCTCTAGCCATTTAAATGAAACAACTTTTACGGATCTACTCGCGTTTATTTTACACATTACTTTTTAATGTTTATCCTGACGTTTGCTAAAGAACAACGATTCATCCCCAGGATGATACGCGAGGCTATTGAAATTAAAAAACATCCTAATTTTAATAGAGAAGATGGTTGGAATCTACCACCAGCCTGGGATCCCATCATACAAAACATTAAATCCCAGCACCAACACCATACTGCCAGATCAAAAGATACTGTAAGCTCTTTCTGCGTAAAACGGAACGCACATGATTAAATTTAAATGAGGGTATACAAGCTACTAACTAATTATGAGACGACCAACACCTCAGTCTCCCTGTGACCACGGACCCTGAAAAGGGGTTCGAAACGTCAGGATAAACATTAAAAAGTAATGTGTAAAATAAACGTGAGTAGATCCGTAAACGTTGTTTCATTTAAATGCGTAGTGTTCGCGTAAACTTTAGAAAACTATCTCTAGCCATGTTAAAAGGGCAATTAAACAATTATGTTTTGTTGTAAAAATATTTATTATTTATTTATTAATCTTGTATTACATTGAATAAATACACATTAAATTACCACAGCTTATTCCATTTTCTATTTTGGTAACAATTCACAAAATTTACATAGCTTAGGATAACACGCGTTGGCGTAATTAATATTTGTTTATAAATGACAATTATTTTCTAATAAACATTAATGCAATTTATGCACAATAAAATAGTATTTTAAGTACTTACACACTTGCTATAATCATTTGATTGCTGCGAAAAATAGCAATGTATTGTAATATATATTTTAAGTTTCTATTCCTTTAAATATTCATTTCACGAATAGGACAAATTATTTTTGTAATTGAATTAGAATACCCATTTCAATAACTGTGTGCTCTAAGATAGATTTAATTACGCCACCAGTAAGTTTTCAGAAGAGAGCATTATAGACAACCTATACACAACAATAATAAGCCTCCTAAGTACAAATATACATTTCGAAGTGAATTCACCTATAGATAGACACCTTAACCATAGTAGAATGAAACAAGTAGGCCGACTCGGCCCCCGAGCAAGCGATAATCACCTAAACTTGTAGGGCTGTCGCTTTTAATTAGAATGATGTAGGTATCTACATATAAAATAAGAACATACTTAGAAATATGAATTCATGGATTCCAGAGAACCCCTGATCTACCTAAACGTAGTTTGTTAACTGTACAACACAACAACTTACAATAGGTAAGTAGGTACGGTCAACAGCACATCACGGTAAACACTCGCAGTTCGATATTAGTACTTATGCCCACAACATAAGAGCGGTACAAAGTCCAAAGTGTTTCGTCTGACTGTTCCTAATTAGTCCCTTGTTTTCGCGGTAGGGTGTACCGTGTAATCTAATAAATTAAACTTACAAATCCGTAGGTACATGTATTTACCTCTCTAATCCACGAAATTTGGAGCAGAACTTAACTCTTTCGGTAGTAAATAACTGACACAAAATTGTGTAATTAGGTTAGGCGGAGGTACTCACTCACCGTTCTTGTTCGGTAGGTAAGGTAAAGAAGGACAATTCTGGATTTGACAAGCTGCTATTTAAACATCCGTAAACACTGCAATATCTCCTGAATTTTTTTGTAGCCATCGTTGACTTACGTTTCACAAATTATATATAACCTACGAGCGGCAGCGGCGCGGCGGGCGCAGCGACGAAACAAGCAGGCGCGCGCGGCATTACGTGGCTCAGTCGCGACTGGCGCAGCATTATTAGCAATAAACTTTGTCAGTGTGTGCGTGCGACGATGCGTACGGACGGGTTGGCTCGGCTGCGCTCACATACAAGCCGCGCTCGGTGCGTATGTATGAAGATGGCCTACTTGTTTCATTCTACTATGGTAGAATGAAACAAGTAGGCCGACTCGGCCCCCGAGCAAGCGATAATCACCTAAACTTGTAGGGCTGTCGCTTTTAATTCGAATGAGGTAGGTATCTACATATAAAATAAGAACATACTTAGAAATATGAATTCATGGATTCCAGAGAACCCCCGACCTACCTAAACGTAATTTGTCAACTGTACAACACAACAACTTACAATAGGTAAGTAGTACCTACTTCAACATCACATCACGGTAAACACTTGCAGTTCGATATTAGTACTTATGCCCACAACATAAGAGCGGTACAAAGTCCAAAGTGTTTAGTCTGACTGTACCTAATTAGTCCCTTGTTTTCACGGTAGGGTGTATCGTGTAATCTAATAAATTAAACTTACAAATCCTTAGGTACATGTATTTACCTCTCTAATCCACGAAATCTGAAGCAGAACTTAACTCTTTCGGTACCTAGTAAATAACTAACACAAAATAATGTAATTAGGTTAGGCAGGAGGTACTCACCGTTCTTGTTCGGTAGGTAAGGTAAAGAAGGACAATTCTGGATTTGACAAGCTGCTATTTAGACATCCGTAAACACTGCAATATCTCCTGATTTTTTTTGTAGCCATCGTTGACTTACGTTTCACAAATTATATATAACCTACGAGCGGCAGCGGCGCGGCGGGCGCAGCGACGAAACAAGCAGGCGCGCGCGGCATTACGTGGCTCAGTCGCGACTGGCGCATCATTATTAGCAATAAACTTTGTCAGTGTGTGCGTGCGACGATGCGTACGGACGGGTTGGCTCGGCTGCGCTCACATACAAGCCGCGCTCGGTGCGTATGTATGAAGATGGCCTACTTGTTTCATTCTACTATGCCTTAACTCTTTAATAAATAGTGTAATAAGTTTTATAGATTGAACAGTATAAATAGTTTGTACGAATTTATTACACATGCAATTCTTGTTCGTTTATAGTGTGCTTTTTTATGTCCCGTGGGGGAGGAGACTGAGGAGATTAGTATTATGAAGGATTCAAATGTGTAACATTCACGAGACTGATAAAAATAAATATTATTTTCAATAAAATTTAACAAATTGATTCTTAACAACAAACTGACAAGTTTTGTCTGTGGAATGTAACAATGCCAATTTTTTATTGTTTTAATTAAATAGACATAGCATCTGTTCGGCGCGGGTGCTAATATCTTTCGCGTAACTTTTTCTTGGGTTAGGGCTCCTATTGGAGAAACAAGCAACAGCTACTTAATTAAGAAACTATCTAAAATGTGTCTACCTCAGTGCACTAACAAATATTTAGTTAACATATTCTAAGGTGATGTAGAAACAACTAATTGCAAACTTTTTAAATTCTACACTAATAAACAAAAACTTGTTATTATCAATACCCAAATAATTCAAAAAATTTCATGCCCTACATAAATTAACGTTAAATGTACATACAATATACATATTCACTAATATACACAAATCATACTAAAATTTAGTAAAGTCTGTTAGTTAGAGCATAGCCAACTCATTTTTTAGTCAAAAGCCCATAGATAAGGATAGCAAGCACTATGGTCAGAATATACTTGATGTATACGGTTCAGGAGTGTGGTGGTCAGTTGAGGAAGCGGATGGACATCTTTTGCTCAACGTCTGTCCTCTCCAGTGCGTGGCAGAACTCTTCAAAGCAGATCATCTGATCATTATTTGTGTCAGCCTCCAAGATGGTTCGTTCTGCGATGCTGCTCAGCTGTTCTTCACTGAAATGTTGAGAATAAACATATTATTATAACAAAATGTTGTAGTTGGAGACAAAACAACGTAGAAAAGTTCATGTTTCAGTCAATATTACATCAAAGTTAGCTTGTGGCCGGTGCAACTTGGTAAAAACGTCAGATACTTAAACGGTCAAAAAAAAAAGCTGTGTTAGGTGCACTTTTTCGCAAATAGATGCTTGCACGTTTATTCGTAAATTTCACCATAAATTCTTGGCTAGCAATTTGCCAACTGCTTTGGTGAGGCTATTTAGTGTTTAAACACTACACCCAGCCAGTAAAAGAAATGTCTCGAAGCTTTAGAGATTTATACTGCCTCTATGGTTGAGTGCTAAGGTCATTAGTCTCAGACCCTCAGGTCACAGGTTCGATTCACAGCATGGGCATATATTGAGCTTCCAATTGGCAGTACAGCTTATTCTAAGTCCGCCAAGGTCGCTGCCACCATTTCATCTTACTATTATTAAAACCACAATGTTATCGACTCTGTTATGTACAGATAAGTTAGTCTAGTTTAGTGGTTGAGAATTTTGTGCTTTGGCCTTACTGTCTTACCAACACCTGATATGAAAGCCAAAGGTTTATGTGAGATTAAAAAAGATTAAACATAAAAAAATAATGCAGATACAGAGCTATCTTATCAATTAGAAGCCAGGAGGTGAAGATAGATTAATAAAATTATTAACTGATAAAAATGCATGTAGGTACATCATTCACGATGCATTTTTCCTAAAATGAGACTTTGGTCTTAGAAGTCATAGGTGTTGGTTCTCAATAAACAATATTATTTCTGGTTTACACAAAAATACTCATTAATTTACTAAACATAAAACTGTAATCGTGGTATAATGATACTTACCTAATATTTGCTCCAACCATCATGTGCAAAATGGCCAATAATTCATCTCTGGAAATCTTGCCATCATTATCCAGGTCATACATGGAGAATGCAACTGCAAACGGGAGTGATCTTATGTTAATATATTTTACAGGCATGTACAGTACAATAACATTGAGATTGCTACAATTGAGTTATAGTAGACATAGAAATTGGTCACACTAGTCACTGACATTTCTAAACTTTATGCTAGCACTATAAATACAAATGAATTTTTTATTCAATCTACTAATACAAAAACAATCTCCCATGACCAGAAGAACAGAACTCCCCCTAATTTGACACAGTAAGCAAACAAGCACACTGAAACATACCAATAAAGAACTTTGCTCCTTCCTTAGTGACAAACAACAACAAACAGGTGTAAGGAAGGGACAAAGGTTGCATTTATCTAACCTTAGGCTAATTAAATATGTGAAATCATCATCAGCTCATTTTATGTCCCCACTGCTGGGGCACGAGCCTTCCCTATGGATTGATAGGGAGAACGGGCCATAGACCACCACACGGGCCCAGTGCGGATTGGTGGTTGTTAACGACTGCTAATGCAGCCGGGACCAACGGCTTAACGTGCCTTTCGAAGCACGGAGGAGCTCGAGATAATAAATTTTTGGTCACCCATCCGATGACCGGCCTTTGCGAAAGTTGCTTAACCTCAGCACTCGCAGACCGGGCGCGTTAACCACTGCGCCATCGAGCTCCTCGTATGTGAAATAAATGCTTGTTAATCCTAAGGTGTTGTTTTTTAGTGTTATTGTGTGTCTCTAAGAATAACTGGAGCTCGATGGCGCAGTGGTTAACGCGCCCGGTTTGCAAGTGCTGAGGTTAAGCAACTTTCGCAAAGGCCGGTCATCGGGCTGCATTAGCAGTCATTAACAACCACCAATCCGCACTGGGCCCGCGTGGTGGTTTATGGCCCGTTCTCCCTATCCATCCATAGGGAAGGCTCGTGCCCCAGCAGTGGGGACATAAATGAGCTGATGATGATGATGATGATGAAGAATAACTGTGGCTAGTTATTCCAATATTTACATGGTGAGGACTCCAAAATGGATTGTTCTTTACAAACATTACAATATTAAGCTTACATCTTAGCTTTTCTTCTCTGCTGTTTAGTTTGTTCTCCCTATTCTTCCTAATCGGCCGGAAGTGTGATAGCACCCTCATAAACTGCAGGAAGTTTACCCTGTCATCATGGCTCTCTGCAAAGAAGGAGTGGACGATTCTCTCACTCAGTGGGTTTATGGCTAGCTCTGGAATCCTGAGGAAATCATCCCGGGATAGTGTGCCACAGTCATTTTTGTCCAGAGATGTAAACCGAGAGTAAAGTCGTTCAATTTGATTTGGTGTAACTGAAAATGAGGAATGTAAATCATCATCTTAAAATAGTAAAATTTACACACTATTATAAAAGCAATGGAAGTTACGAATCTACAAGATCTTGATGCTGGCAGAAACAACATGCATAAAGATAACCTTTTTGACCTACTTATTTTACTATAATAAGGAAAATACTAATTAATAACATAGGAATAGAAAATACTTAGTACTTACAGCCAGTTTCTTCCTGAATTTGAGCTATTTCCTCCTCACGCAGCAACAGTGACGATTTATTACCCATATTAAAAAGAAAAGTATTAACTGTAGCTCATTTACAGCCTCTAACAATGTTTACTAAGAAAATGCGCGTATAAATGTAAGCAAAACTGGAATTCGTGTTGTCTAACTATTGATGGTCACACAGTAAGGTTGTGACTAGAATAATAACAAAGATCAAAGATCAACGCAAACAATGGAATAATTGAATTTGGCAGACCCCTACTACTTATTTTATTTTATCTAATTTACTTCGTTCCGGAACAAATCCCTATCTCGACGACGAATGACACGGACAGATTGGACTTTGACATTAATGATGACATATCAGTAATTTGACTTTGACAGCCAGCTGATTTTTATAGTTTTCTTTTCGGGTGAGCTTAAGGGACGGCATTTATACAGCCCAACGTTTCGTTATCTTCTTTTCATTCTGTAAAATAATTTTTGCTAAATTAATGCTTTATTAATGAATAATGCATTTCTGTTTCTCTCCCATTTTTTAAAGTTTTAATATGGGACCACATTGACAGTTCATAGTGCTTCTTCAGAGATTTGGAATTACATTACATGAATAAAGATGTATAGGTACTGTGTTCTGTGGTAAATAAATACCATCATCCTCAACATTACCATCATCATAATCGGCCCGTGTTAGTCGACTGCTGGTTATAGATCTCTACCAATGCATGCCACTGAGCACTGAGCCTAATCTTCGGCCCTCTTCACTCGTCCAACTACTGCCAACCATTTTGTGTCGCTTCGCTGCACCTATTTTTGTAACCTTTTGGAATTACTCTAAACTTGAGATGTTAAAAACTATTATATATACATAATAAAATATAAGGAATGTACATAATACAATATATTTTGCTATTTGGCCTGTCTGTAACAAAGTCTGTTTAGCCATGCTAATTGCCCTTAGATTATATGGTCTAAGCAATTGCCACATGAGCATGAGTAAATACCCGAATTTTTATTACTATTTACTCATGTGGCCATGCTATATTATTATGCCAGTGTTCTGAAACATGGTAGAATAGACGAAGTAGCATGGAAAGGGTACATACAAGACGTTATCTTAGCTATTATTTTATCATGCATGCATCCATCCATCCATATTTTCCTGTGACGATAACGTGGAAGATAATGATTCTATTGAACTTACAGACCTGTAAGTTTTTCAGTTACCAAGCAACCGCAACAACTACGTAAGTATGGCGATGTTTTGGACTGAAACGTTTTAGTGACAGACAGTCAATAAAGTGACAAGTTAATAATTAATTTACTTCAGTTTTCTGAATTACTAATAACATAGGATATATCTACTCTTAAATCGGTTTTTAAATATATTTAAATGAAAGAATACCCTCCGTTATAGTCGTTAAAAATGAGTACAGTGAAAGTGTCACCCGATGCGTTTTTGGAGAAAAAATCAGAAATCGACACCCTAGATCCCGTTTTAGAAGTAAATGAAAATGTTGCGAGCGAGATATTCGATCGCCCGTACGAAGAAGGTGACTACGAGGAGATCTCACCGAGGATCTTCAGCTTGAAGGACGTCACCGAGCCATTGACGTTGGAGTCTTTGGACAATGCTATTTACGAGTTGGGAGTAGTGAATCTGTGTTGGCCAGAAATCAATGAGCCTGTTTTTGAAACTCGTACAAGCTTCCCCAAAAGTTATTACACGAACACCAGTAAGGAACGGCTCTTGCTCGCTTACGCTGAAAATTTTAGAAGACAATACAATTTTCATTTCAAATTCTCAGTGAGGAAACCATTGTTGCTACAAGTTCCTAATGAATGCGGATTGCAGGTACGTACGCACAAACTTTTCAGGAGTTTAGCTTGTTTATATCACCGCTAGATGGTGTTGAATGGTAGTTTGTTGTAGCTGCCAATAGATGTCGCTTGCACAAATTAAGTTTTAGAGGCAATCATATTATTCTCGATTTTCTTTTCATAGAAAATGGTATGCTCATCAATTCGACCGACGAAGCTATGCTTTGTGGGCACAAACACGTGGCAAGGAGTTGCTTCTTTGGTTTCTGACTACTTCGACTACGAACCGCTTACGAAGCCGATGCTGCACGTAAGTTTTTATTTAGTCACTTTAAAATTATAAGTTATCTCTACTCCTGCCTTAATTCAAGAGTGATGTTTAGAAACCAACAAAAATTTAAACTTTTATTCTAATTAATAAATCATTGGCAGTGTCTTAAACACTCAATAGATGGCGTTAGTAGTTCCTAGAAGCTACAAAATAATGTACTTACCACGTTGTTTCTAAACTCTTGGATGGAGCCAATACAAGGTTTATCCAAGCTGACTCTGTCCAAGCTTGGTTTTGGCCAAACGACAGTCTTACAAAGTTTATTACCTACGGTACCTAGACCTTGATTGTTATGGTCTCTATCTTCCTTTATACTCCGAATCGGCGACACCAGAGTTCTGCGAGGCAGATTAGCACAGCTAGTTTATTGATTTGAACTGGACTAACCTAATTAATTATTAAATTCACCTGTTGTTGGAATAAATGGTGCGTTGCGGAATCGAATGTTGATTATGATTAAAACCCTTAAGCTGTCATCTGCCGCGAGCACTGATCAGAGCCATAAACAATTAAAATTCTATTGTGTCTGTATTCACGGTAGATGACAGTTTAATGGCAGGCAAGTGCTTGAGCTTGAGTGAGTTAGCATTCTTTTTTTTATTTTTTTCGTTCATAGTAGGTTAAGCAAAGTGTGCAGATGCAATCGTATTCTGCACCTGCGGTCGGCAACCACAGATACTTTTATCTCTAGAGATTTGTATGGAATTGGTTTCGATCGAATTAAACTAAACTAATAAAAGATTAACATCTTCAAAAACAAGCGGTAAACGTATTTGTAGTCTATTTCGCTACAGATTAGTAAACGGTAATAGAAAGAACGCGATGCAATGGGTGTCACATATGATCAGTGCCATGGCTTTCTTTATCCACAGAATGGAGGTCCATCCATACCAATGTTGTAAGATAAGCTAGTGGATGTTGTTTATAATTAATTGTTGTGTGAAAGGTAATTTTATACTATCCTAACCTTTTTGTTTTGGGAGTAGGTACGAATAAACGTTTTCTATTCTATTCAATAAACATGTAGATAATGTAGCGCCGCATTGCAATCGAATGTTTGAAATCGAAGATATAATGTACAAAAAATTTTATTCTTGCACCACCCTATGGTTGATTGGTAGATAGTCCCTTAGTCCGCCATTTAATATAGTATGTTGCAAAAGGTTAAATAAATAGTAACTCTATGATACTATTAGTTATTCTGTGTCTTTGGTAGCTATCCGCTGTATCAGCATACGGGTGGTAGTGGATAGCGATGCGCGATTATGACTAATTTCATTAATCGAATTAACTACTAATACTAATCTCAATAATCGAATACCAGATTAGTAATATACTAATTTCAATAATCGAATAAGTAATAAAATCGAACGATTATTTATATTGAAAGAAAGAAAGCTAAAATGTACTTTATCGCCACAGCATAAGGCTCATAGCGGTTACCAAGAGAGCCGGCTATAATCGAAAATGGCGACCAGTGTATTAGTTCCGCGGGTCTTCTTTACTAAATTAGTTACTTACTTCATTATCAATGAATTACCATTCAGTTGCAAAATTCTGTATTTGTTAGTTGTTGATTCCTACTACTGACTGATTAGCACCCGATTAGTACTGCTTAGTAATTAGTAATACATTTAAAAAGTCATTCGAATTATTCGAATGAACGTAATAATCGAATGATTCAGTTGGTATCATCCATAATCGCGCATCGCTAGGAGTCGACCACCCGTCACGCGGTGAAGTAAGGAGTACAGCTTTCATACATTTTGTATGGGTTTGCCGCACTTGCGCGTCCGGTAGCGGTCTCACATTACCTTCTCTCTTATACAATTTACATACATAGGTGCGTATAACGCCGTGTGCGGTGATGGAGACATTTAAGACCTTATAGGGACTGACGACTTATTAAAATTAATTTAGGTCGACGTTGATTGCTTGCAATGAATTATATTCTTTTGTATAATATTATTATGGACGACCTCCTTGGTCGAGTGGCTTGCACACCGGTTTTCAAGGAGTCGCAATCTCTTAGGTCCCGGGTTCGATCCCCGGTCGGATCAATTTAGAAATACCTGTTTTTCTAAATTGTTTCGGGTCTGGGTGTTTCCTGTGTATTTAAGTATATTATGTATGTTTATCCGTTGTCTAGTTAACCATATAACGAGTTTCTTAAGGAAGCTTTTCTTGGGGCTAGATACCTAATTGGTGTGAGTGTGGGAAACAATTAAAAAAATATATATATAATAATGATTTTACTGACAAAGCATAGTGTAAGAAAATGACTTCAAGTCATAATAAAGTTCTAACTAGGCACGTTAGGATCTTTTAAGTTGTATGTTTTTGGTAAGGGTTGTATTTAATCGATCACCAAACTAACCTAACCTAATCCACAAAAATACTAAGTTAGCACCTAAAAATACAAAGTTAGCACCTAAACTACTTTTTAGATGCTAACTTAGCATTTTAGGTGCTAGCCTACTATTTTTTTGTGGATCAATTTATTATTTCTCATATTAAAATTATACTTACTTACTATTACGTCACGAAACAATTTATTTTAAACCTTGTCAAGGTAGTGTTCGGGTAAATGAAATGAAAACAGGTTTTCCATATAATGTTCAATCAAGTTTAATCATTCAACATTTCCGTGATCTTTCAATTTTGTACAAAATATTTTCTCTCGAATATTTTTTTTTCAAGTAGAGCTAATAATTATTAACATGAAAAATGCAAACCAATATAAATCCTATCATCAGTGGAAACGTAGATACGAATTTTTGAACTTTCAGCTAGTATAGATAGATAATAGTTTCAATTTCTTTCATAAACGTCGCGACGTCCACGTCTCAGCGCCGACGCCGCCTACCAATGGACAGACTTTTATAACATTACGATAATACGCTCTATTTATTAGGAATGTACTTACAATATTTAATAATCTCTCAATAATTATAATTTTGATCACAGTGTTCTTTACTGTTAACGTTAACGTATAATACAATTCCGCGTCGAGACATCGAACATGTCCACAATATATAAAATACTGAGCAATAGAAAACAATTACAACGAGTGCCTAGCGCTAACGGAATATAGTCATCTATCTCTTAACAATATTACCTTGTCCTTACGGTTGGCACAACGAATATTATCGCACCCTTTCAATATTTGGTATAGTACACGCGCAGGGTTGCTTGCTATACGACGGACCGGCATGCTCATCTATTTACAATACATGTTATGCTATGCTGCTAGGTTACTATATCCCAGCTAATGTGGCACGGTTGTACAATTC